>CAJDYZ010011778.1:6966-21835 GCA_903986555.1 Heterotrigona itama
AAGAAGAGAATAAATGACATTTGCATTTGATATTATTAACACTGATTAACAAATAAGGAAAATAATTATTTTAGCTTTAAATATTTTAAGTGTTGTATTTAATTTTTATAAATAAAGATAATAAATAAATTTTTGTTTTATTATTTTAATTATGTTTTTAATAATTTACTTGATAGATAATAAAAATATATAAATAACCAACATATAATTCTTCTTCTACGATATATATTACTGCTTATGAATTTCGGTCTTTTGGTTCCTTATATGGCAATCCTAAAATTTGGAAAATATCTTCTTCACAAGTGATTTTTTCTGCCTCTCCTGGAGTTCCTGTATCATATGTAACACAAATATACATATAAGTATTAATATTCTGAAATCTTTTATTACAGATTCATGTATATACCTTCAGGTGTTAGACGCTTTAACGTGTATTCATTCAAAGTATAGTTCTTTTCCAAAGCATGCGCTCTCATATTCTTATTGAAAAGATCATTCCCAGTAAAATAAAGTACACCACAGTAATACTGATCATAAGGTATAAGTCTGATATCGAGTCTTCTAAATGGTTTTTCAGTATTGCTGGGTACTTGACAGACACCCTAAAATTAAATTTAAAATGTTTGTAAACATAATTCCTTTCATTAAATTTAATTGGTAAATAGTAAAATAAATTACCATGAACTTTGTTGATCCAAGTGATATTGTATCTACAATCAATTTTTTTCTCTCAAGACATTCTACAATATCTTTTAACAGTGAAATTTTTTTCTTTGATTCTTTTTCTTTGGACGTATATGTAGGATGTGTTAATAGAACATCAATATCTCCACTTTCCTTCTTTCCACGTCTGTAACTTCCACATATAGTTACAATATATTTTTCACTCAACTTTGCAATAGAATTTTTTATAATTTTTTCAATTTTCTCAATCTCTTTTCTGGGAATCCTTTTCTCAAAATCTTCAAAATATCTAAAAAAAAAATTATATTACAGAAAGAAGTAAGATCCATATATCTGATTATTTTATACTTGAGGCCAATTTTCTGATGATGATTTAATTTATCTTGATGCTTCTTCAAATCTTCTAAAGTTTTAATTCCTTTAGTTACTAATTCTTTGGCTTTTGCGGGTCCAATACCAGATACACGAGTTAACAAATTAATTGCAACATTGCTTTCATCCTTTTTAATCTGTATGAATATCAAATTTCAAGATTAATGCAAAACAAGTGAAGTGTATTTTGTTATTAAACAAATAAATTAAAACAAGTACATCTTCCAACTTTTGTAACTTTCCAGTACTAAGAAATTCATCAATTTTTTTAGCAATTTTTTCTCCGATTCCTGGTAATTTTTTTGCTTCTTGACCATTTTTTACTCTTTCTGGCAATCCACTTAAAGTAGCTGCTGCTTTGCGATAGGCATTGTATTTGTAAATATTTTTGCTAACATTTCGTTCATAATTTGCTAAATCTGTAATTTCATTGTATAATTACTAATTACATAAAAGTTATAACATTTAAATATTTCATATAATTTTAAAGTTTATACTCTATTGGATACTTTTTTTACAACAGTTTCGTTAATAAAATGATGTATACAGAGTATGTATATAATAAATAGCTTACCTATAAGAAAATCACATAGATCTTGATTTGGATTTCCTATATTATCAGTGGCCTTTCGTTTTCCCATCGTATAAAATAAAAAAATATAAATTATATATATAAACGAGTCTAATTTATTAACTTTTTCACTGAGTAATTTTTTTCAAACATAACGCAAAACCGAACCAGCATGCGATGTTTGTCGTTTAATATATGCGCGACCTTTACGTTTTGCGCATGCTAGACAATGATTGGACGATTTATTTTATATTTCAAATATTTTGGCGGTATTTTTTGAAAGACCGATCAAAGATTCAAGAAATATAACATAACATATTATCTCTATATTGAGAAAATATGTTCTTTTCTATTTAGAGAAAATTAATAAATTCTTTTTATATCATAGTTATATGAACTGGGCATAATTAACATAGAAAATGAGTCAAAATTTAACATACTATATTAATTTAACATACTATATTTATTTTAGGCAAACGTATATACATTTTCACACACAAATATAAACCGTCTCTTCTAAAAAAATTAACAATGTCACGCTATGTCAATATAACGATTATAATCTCTTTCAATTTATTCGAACAAGAGAAATATAGATGACTTTCAATATAGATGATATTTCTGCGTTCATTTTATATACATTCTAGTACTATGCTTAGTACATACTTAGTACTATACTATTACAAATTTAAAAAAATTCATATATGCTATAGGAAAACTACATTACTTCAGCCTTATTAACAATTACGAACTTATTTTAATGAAAAACAAATAAATATAGCATCGTGTTAGAATATTTTTAAAAATAAAATTAAATAGTTGATTTATGTAAGTCATTAATAAATGAAGTTATTCATGTTAAGTGTCAACCATATTAAGTCGTTAGGAACATGTTCTAAGAATTATATCGCTTATGTTTGATAATAAGTAAATTTTCCTTACGGAGCGTCTAATTACTATCGCATTATTCTTTTTCCATTTGAAGCTTGACACAGAATCACTTACAGTGGACGGATCTTTATACCTTACTTCTAATGTCAAGTTGTCAGATTTTATTTAATATTTAAGTATTTTTTGTGTATTTTTGATTACATATTGCCTTATATTGAGGACATACGATTATATGCTGCATGGCCTTTTATGCAATAACTGGAAATACACGTGCAAATACTAAAAGCTAAAATAAATATTCCAACGAAAACGTAAAGCCATAATTGAGAAAATCTTCCTGGGAGCCATAAAATTGTAAATTCTATCACTTTCTCTTGTGTATCTAAAAATGAAAAAGAAAAAATATAATTAAAAGGAAAAAAAACTGACGATTTCATAAATGAACACGATGTTATATTTCCTCTACCGATATAAACAAGTCCATAACCCGTATGCGGAGTACCCATTCTGTACGAACAAGTGGGTATTTGCAACTCGTGAATATCACCTACGTCCATTCTTAATCGATATAACGGAGTTTCGTAGGGAGGTAAAACCCAAATTTCACTTAATTGGTCTGTTGCTGTATCTAAACTGATATGCATGGCCTTATGTTTGTGTGCAGTAAAAATAATTTGGGGAGATAATTCTTTCAGTACCTAATATTGCAACATAGTTATTAACAGAAACTAAAAATAATATCACTGTCTAATAAATGAATAAATATCACATACATTTTGGACGAAGGTGCCAGGCATAAATAATAAAGGCATATGACTAAGTACTACATTTGTTGTGTTTCTTTCTGCATAATCATTAAGGAAGGCATCTTTTGGTGCTTCTGGCATTGTATGTGTTAATCTATTCACCTAGAAAAAGAAATATACATCTAAATATATATATTAATATAATATTATATTATATTAATATATTTTTTATCACCTTGAAAAATGTTACTGTCTTATAAACTAAAGTATCTGGTTGACTATATGCAAAACTAAATCTATTATTAATATTGGATGAAACTGCATCCTCTTCACCTCCAATGTCATTATCTCCTGGTAGATAAATTTTCTATTGAAACAAAAGTATATTTAAATATATCATGAACAATATTATTTATCTGATTAATTATATGTAATAATACCATTATATGGTCAGGCATTTGAAAGATAGAATCTAATCTTCTTTTATAAGATTTAAAACTTTCTGTACTAGCAATATGTCCTTCATCCATAAGGTCTCCAAGAAATACAACAACATGAGGATCAGAATGGTCTAAGGCTCTAGAAAATGTTTTCTCCAAGTACCTGCAAATAAGATACTGTGGAACAAAATTCATGTCAATGTTTATATTTGATAATAACAAAGTGATAAGAAGGCTGATCTGATAAACAAATTAATTATTATTCATACTTGTCACTATCCCATTGTGCTAACCAAGAGCCAAAATAATTTTCATTCTTTTCACCTAATATCTGAGGGTCAGCAACAATCAGCACCTTGACGCATTCTGAACATTCTTGTACTGACCACTTTAACTTTTGTATATCATACACTGAAAACTCATTGTAAATTACAGCAGCCAACACCAGCAAAGCAATTGCGATGGCTTTGTTTTTTAATCTGCATAGTACAATTTGTTAAACGTTTTATTAATACTCCCAAAATAAGCAAAATAAATGACAGTAATAAGATAGTAATATTTAATCAGAAAGTCAGTTAAACATAGTGTAAAATATTGACTGCACAATGAATACACTTTACCTGTTTCGTCGTAACATTTCTAAGATTTCTGATATTTGATAGCATTGGTAATCTTAAGACCAATAAGTAAATCAGTTCTCTATTATAAAATGCGAAAAACCTTTGTCATAATTTTGTTTTTCTACGATACACGATAATCTAATTAACTAAAGGTTATACAATCATTAAAAAAAAAAAAACAAATCTATTAATCATGCGTACCTCGTTAAATAGTATGGATAATTGTACAATGCTCGACTATTCGATTGCGAAATTGATTTGACCATACAAAAATTGGAAGAATACAGATAAATTCTGTTCGGATCATCCTTATTTCGAATAAAAATCGATATTTACAAAGCACTGCATAATTCACTATAGACGGAAGCAGTCATGATGTAATGGGCATTGAGTTCTTTCTGCGCGCCATTTATAATTTCAAATCAATCACGTTGTTTCATTTCGCTCGTTTTCATTGGATGTATTCTATTCTGGTATAATTTCAAATACTGAAAATATTAAATACGATAAAAGAAATTAAATTATCGACAAAGTTATTTATTATTGTTTTTGTATTAAATACTAATAAAAATATTAATAAAGATATTACAGGCTATACGTTTCCAATGAGAGATTGAACAATTTAGAAAATTTGGCGACAAAATTTTTTACGAATATTATGAGAATACGATGTTAGTTTAGTAAGTTGCTAAATCCGATATATTTAAAGAAACAAATCATTTCTATCTAGCTTACGTACGACATATCTGATTTTTTTGTTAATTACAGTACCTTAAGATGATTTTCCCCTAGATTTTGATCACATGGTTTTATTTACCTCTTCTTGACTCGATTCGTCGAATGAAACGTATATAGTTACTTTCGCACATATGTGTATGCAAACGTATTCACATACATATATACGTAACATGGTTGCGGAGGACTTCATGGCCGTATTGGTTGCGTTGCATCAGCGAGTGCAATGTTCATCTATTTTCGATTCTTTCACAGCGGCGCGCATCGTTTCAACGATTAGTGATTTTCCGTACGGAAAATGGCCGAGCCGGAACAAAGGAATAAAGAGAACTGCATCGTAGGACCGAAAGAAACGATGGTGAAGCAAGAAAAGCGTGAGAACACATTGACGAATGGCGGGAAGGGATCTGGCGATGACGCGGACAGTCTCGAAGAATTGCCACTCGATATAGGCGAACACTATCTCGTTCGCAGATCCGACGAATCTTGGCGTAAATACATTATCACATGATTGTGATCTTTTTATCAATGATTACGCATGAAAAATTATCTGCTCTTTATAGACGATTATCCGCATGCTTTTTTCGCTGCTTCGTGTTTGTGTTTGTATTACCGGCTTCGCTTCGATAAACCGATACTCGTTTTGAAAACATCACGGACGATGTCATGTGTGAAGATTACAAAAAAGAAACACGATAAACGCATTCTTATTGATTGTATTATTTTGATATTATTTTGTGCTCGAGCAACAATATTTTAATATAAAATTGTTAGAACTAGAAAGAATTTGTTAGATTCAATATACCTGATGTATCTGATGAATTTTGAAAGATTAGTATTTTTATATACTCAAAGTCAGTACTTTTATAAGAGCAATATCTTTAAAATTGTGAAAAATGTGAAACTGTTACTCTGTAAAAAAGATAAAAAGTGTGACTTGTATTTTCTTGGAAGTTTTTGATTCAGTATTATTTTATATATCCTTAACTTCTTTTCTTTCATCTTATTATTGTTTTACTTGAAAGTGCATGAATAGAAGAAATATGTGTGATATTAAATAAAATTCTTTTATTACATTTAGATCCGGCAGAGATTATTCAGACTCGATATAATGAGAGTGAAAGTCACTATGAATATTATGTACATTACGAAGGACATAACAGAAGATTGGATGAATGGGTGCCTAGAGATAGAATCATGTCAAGCAGATTTGACATGAGCGATAGAAGTTGGAAAAGTGGAGACAGAAACTCTGGTACTGACTTGTTGGCAGATTCTTCTGATCGTAAAATTACAAGAAATCAAAAAAGGAGACATGATGAAATTAATCATATTCAAAAGGTATATATTTATGAATGTGTTTATCAAGTTACAAATATATTTATAAAAGTTATTTATAATATATTTACAAAAGTTATTTTTCAATTATAGACATATGCTGAAATGGATCCTACAACTGCTGCTTTAGAAAAGGAACATGAAGCAATAACAAAGGTTAAATACATTGACAAAATTCAAATCGGTAATCATCAATACGTATTTTGTAATAACTGAACCCTATGTGTGAAAAGGGTCTCATCATTTTCAAAAGTTCACTTCTAGGAAAGTATGAAATTGATACCTGGTATTTTAGTCCATATCCAGAAGAATATGGGAAACAACCAAAGCTGTGGATTTGTGAATATTGTCTTAAATATATGCGCCTTGAAAAAACTTACAGATATCACATGGTAAGAAAAACGTTAATTTCTTGTGAAATTAGTTGGAATAAAACTTGACTTGTTTTTAATTTTCAGAGTGAATGCACGCATAGACAACCAGTTGGAAAAGAAATATATCGTAAAGGCACATTGAGCATTTGGGAAGTCGATGGTAGAGAGCATAAAATTTATTGTCAAAATTTATGCTTACTCGCAAAATTATTTTTAGATCATAAAACACTTTACTTTGATGTAGAACCATTCCTTTTTTATATTCTTTGTGAGGTTGACAAACATGGAGCTCATTTAGTTGGTTATTTTTCAAAGGTATTTTCTTTTCTATTCTTGGTTGAATTTGTAATTTGCAAATTATACTTTTTTTTTTTATCAATTAATTATGCTTTTATCATGTTTAATCTGCTTTTAGGAAAAGGAATCACCTGATGGCAACAATGTTGCTTGTATTTTAACTTTACCACCGTTTCAAAGGCAAGGATATGGAAAACTACTAATCGCTTTTAGTTATGAATTAAGTAGAATAGAACAAACTGTTGGTAGTCCTGAGAAACCATTGAGTGACCTAGGAAAATTATCATATAGAAGTTATTGGAGTTGGATACTTTTAGAAATTCTGCGAGATTTCCGGGGTACTCTTAGCATTAAAGATCTGAGGTAATTTTTCATTAAAGTAGAATTTTAGATTAAATTATATAATAACATTAAATATTTATCTTTATAATTTACAGTCAAATGACAAGTATATCACAAACAGATATTATATCGACACTGCAAAGTATGAACATGGTAAAATACTGGAAGGGACAACACGTAATCTGCGTAACACCTAAGTTAGTCGAAGAACACATTAAAAGTAGTCAGTATAAGAGACCACGTTTAACAGTGGACAGTAGTGCACTTAGATGGGGTGCTCCCCCACGAAAAAATGTAAAGCCTGGCAAAAAGTAGCAGAAAGCAAATCGGAATTCAATGATTTTTATCATCACGATTTAATGTGTTTAGCAAACACTTGACAAAGCACTTGTAAAAGCGATAGTTGTAACGATCCTTGCAAGTTTGAACAACTTTTTTGCGATGCATTACAGTTTCCATCAATATGCATTGTAAGTACGTATGATCTCTTGATCAGAAGATAATACGGATGAATACGTTGATTTGTAGAACTTCGCTAATTTTCCGGAGCGTAAAGAAGTTTAAGACGTTTAAGATAAATAACATCCTTTATATAATTTCTTTGGCAGTACATTACAAAAAGAGAAATTATCGTGATCCAAAATGTATATTGATAATGAAAGAACCACTTTATTTTCGTTCGAGATTTCGTTCGAGAATCAGTTCCATGATGCGTAAATACAATCTGAAGATACAAGTATATTGTGTTGCGCGTAAAACGAAAGAAAGAAAAAGATTACCACGCAGTATTAGCCCGTATTAACGATTTTCTTATGTAAATTCGTTAATAAACTGTATATTTGTGAGCAATTGTTGTAAAATTTCTATGGATATAATTAGATTAATAGGCCATTAATATTAAATTAAAACAATATTAATCTTTCATAATTTTGCAGTAGAGGATTTGTGCATCTCTTTTGCTAATTGAACAGCATACTTAGCAGTTCCAGGTGCTGTACACACTCCGTAACCTCCATGTCCGTAATTATGCACTAGCTGTAATACAGTATGCTTTATCAATGATAACAAAATGCATTCACTGAAGAAATAAGTAATGTTTCATTGAAACTAACAATAGCTTTAGAAAGCCCATTTATGATATGTTCAACTTCCACTCTCACGTTGTTTTCTCTGTGTGGTCTCAAGCCAACTTCTTCTTTTACAAGTTCCGCTTTGTTGAGACCTGGGAGTAAGTTTTCGCATCTCTCGCGGATCGCTTTAGATTCATACGGACAAAGTTTCGTATTTTCAGAACCAAAATATCTTGAACCACCCAGAGTGACTACACCATTAAAACCGGGTATAATGTAAGTGTCTATCTCGCCATAAAAGAATGTTTTCAACCATGGTGCCTTTACCTATTTTTTTTTAACATTTACAAATTTAATTTTGTTCTTTCATAAAATAAATTTTACATTAAGGATAACGTACTTTGAATACTTGGCCACGCATAGGAACAAGATATCTATCATTACATAAATATCGTGCACCGAGACCTGTACAATTTATGATTAAATCCCAATCGAATACAAGTTCCCTTAGAGAATCTAACTTTTTTACAATTAATTTGGTACCATTTTCTTCTAATCTAAAATATAAATATTCTTTAATAATAATTATAAAGAATCGTGTTATCAATAAATCAAATTTATTACTTCTTGCGTGCCCATGGCAGATGTAGTTTGCATTCTGTGAGGAGAGTGCTAAAAAATGACCCGTATTTCCAGTTACCTTCAACTAATTGAAATTCTTCATCCGTAACTCTTCTGTATATTGGTACCAAATCTTCCATCCAATGACTCTATTTTAAAGGACAAATATCAGTTTTTCCCAACTAATTTTATTTTTAATTATCATCATTTATAATGAAATGTGATTGCAATAAAGAAGGAATTTCTGGAAGTGTAAATAAAATAAACCTTTACAGTTTCCGGAGAAGAATTTGCGAACATATAACCGGAAATACCAGTTACACCAGCGGAAGAAGCTTCGTGAGACTTTCGAATATCATCGTAATATGCATACGAGTCTCGTAGCCAATTTCTAAAAAGAAAAATTTAATCATAAGAGGGAAAGATTTATGTAAAAATAAATACAAGATTTGCCTCTGCACATGAACCTTGTTATTTCCTCGGTTGGTCCAGAATATGACGAACCAACTCTAAATAATCCAGCAGCCACATGACTGACAGTATCATTAAAGTCAGAAGCGAAAACAGTGACTTCAGCATTACGTAATTCACGATTTAACTGTAAGGCTGTAGTTAAACCAATTATTCCACCTCCAACTATGGCTACTTTCATTTTTTTCTTTTGCAGATGTTACAAATTTTTCCTCTTCAAAAACTGTAGTGGAAAACACTTCAATATGTTGTTGATCGTCGAAGAACTTACCACGAGTATCAGTATACTTTAAGTGCTAAAAAAAACTGTAACTCTTATCTGTTGAATAAATTTTTCTCACTACATACACCATTTATAGAACTATTATGACTACAGTCAATACGTGCTTCGTACTTTGAAATGAACGCACAAACCTTATTAAAAGAATTATGTTTATTTAATACAAATCGATACTTCTCAAAAAGTTATCGTGATAATTCAGATATTACGGGCAGTTAACGTTTCTATTACAGATAAGATTTAACATCACCATATTATAGATAAGAAAGTTCGGTGCAAAAAAGGAAAGTTTGTTCGCGGCACTTGTTAAAAAAAAATCACAATATTCACACATTAAACAATGATTGATCAAAACATGTACACCAAATGTTAAAAATTCAGAGAAAGTTATTTGATGAAGCTCAACTTCATTTTCTTGTTTATTTGCCTTATTCATTAATTAATATGAAATTTGGGTTAATCATGTATATTTCCCCACGTATATACAAATTTCAATCTCATCAGTAAAATGAGTGAATAATAAAATGAAAAAAAGACCAAAGAAAAAAAAAAGAATAAATTGCATCCTTTTCTTTCGTTAAAACAGACCCTTTTCTTCCGTTAAAACCTAAATAAAACATAATCGATAAATTACAGAAATAAAATATACAATAATAAATTCATTTGTCTTACGGGTATGTTACATCATCAACAATATAATTGTTAACAATCGATTCTTCAAATTTTTTTAGGTAAATTACACTCGTAATGCGTTATAATTTTCCATTGTATCTCTTTCTTCTTTTTCCTCGGCTGTTTCCTTCTTCGTATCGAAAAATATATAAACGC
Source organism: Heterotrigona itama (assembly GCA_903986555.1). Lineage (NCBI taxonomy): Eukaryota > Metazoa > Arthropoda > Insecta > Hymenoptera > Apidae > Heterotrigona > Heterotrigona itama. The sequence continues at coordinate 17,647 of CAJDYZ010011778.1, forward strand.
AACGCGAATTTGCAGAGACGTGGACGCAATAAAACACTAGTCGTACACGAATTCTCTTCATTCCAACGGCGATTAATTAATTAATGTCACGAAGAATGAAGCTATTTACAAAAAGCGAACAGTCGATGAATTTACTAACAATAATACATTTGTTTTGCGTCTAAGTCCTGCGAAGAAATTTCAACGATCTCATAAAGCCTTTATATCAAGGCCACGCTCTTTGTCTCCATAGAGAAATAAATGTTTATATGTCGTTCATTTTACAAGCTTAACGTCTACGATTGTTACATTTTATCATAGAATAATGTCACCTAAAATACAAAAAATCTTTACGCCTTACTGCAAGGTTGTATCGTATAATTCAAAGGAGGAGGAGGAACTAAAAGAGGCAGCGGAGTAGGTGGTGGAGGAGCTTGAACAGTGCTTGAAACTGTAGCTGTTGATTGAGCTTCGCTAGTACGGTTGTAAGCGGAAAGATAACTCGGCCAAAGGTGTGGTGGTGGAGGTGATCCTGGAGGTGGTGGTGGCGGAGAACGATCATCTAGTTCATCCGAATCATCCATCATCATTGCTGTCAATGGAGTGACTCGGGGTTTCTTTAATTTTATGATCTTCACCTAATGAACAATTAGTAAAACATTGATTTGACATATTATAACAAAAACTTTGCATTCTTATTCTTCCTTTCTCACTTAAAAAGTAATAATAACAAAATTAAATTTATAAACTAAAACAGACTGACCTTCACTTTTTTCTTTGCTTTTGGAGGTCGTGTTCTTTTCTCTTGTTTTCTACTCTTCCTGGAACTGGATCTTCGAACGTCACGTACTGCACTCCGAGCAACAGATATAGGCGGTGGAGGAGAAGGCATATCTCCTTCACCACCACTAGGACTAGTACCTTCCCCAGGTTTAATTCCATCCGCGAATTGCACAGATTTTTTACTCCTTTGTTTTCGTTTACTTTGCTTCGTCAGTTTTGTTTTCTTCGTTTGAATCTTCAACTTGCTTGGCTTGTTCTCACCAGTTTCATCTTTATTCGATTCATTTTTATCTACTTCCGTACCTTCTTTATCCGTATTGTCTCCACTATCATTTTCGGGAGTAGATAGGTCATCCAAATTGCCATTGGGAACTGACGTCCTTCTAAAATATATTTACATTTGGAAAATAAAACAAGATAATTTCCTTCGTCAAATATAAATACGAACAATCGCGTACCTGAAACCTGATGCGACTAAAATTCCTTTCAAGGGCGGTGGGAGTAATTCCGGCCATCCTTTAGACTCCGTTTCGATTTGGATTTTATTCGTTTCATCCATCGGTGTTGTTGCAGTAGCTTCATCAACTTCGTTTTTCAATTTATTTAACCGTGATTTTTCATCGTCCTCTTCTTCTTCCTCCTCGTCATCCTCTGCCTCTTCTTCTTCTTCTTCATCATCTTCGACTTCAGCCTCCTCCTCCTCTTCTTCTTCCTCGTCCTCTTCAACGGGTACTTCTTCCTCTTCTGTAGAAGCAGAAGACGTGACTACCGGCGTCATTTCTTCTTCCTTTTCAAAAACAGTAGTAGAAGTTTGCTGTTCCTCCACATCACATTGCTCTTCACTTTCTCGAAGAGCTTTCAAAACAGACGGATCCAAGGCTGAACTTTTCTGCTGATTCGTACTTTCTGACTGACGCATATTGTTCTTTTCCAACAATTGCAGAGCACGCCGGTTAATTCTTTCGATTCGCCTACGTTCTTTTTCCTTTCTTTTAATCTCACGCAATCGTTTACGCTCCTCCCGTTCTTTTCTGCGAGTTTCTAAAATAACTTCGTAATTATAGACTGGCAGAACGGGCACTCCTACAAATTAATCAATTATTTAAATAATCAGTGTTTTTCAATAGTGTTTGCAATACAAAAAAAAAAAGAGTGTATTCTTGTTTACTTACTCTGCGGTGTTACTTCGGTTCTGGAGAACGTTGTTTGTGTTACAGGAAGTGGAACAGGACCAGGGACAGGAACAGGAACGGAGAGAGGCAGTGGGGATAAAGTAGAAACTGGTGTCGATGAATTCACAGCAGATGGAACGGCCGGTACAGGCATGGGGACAGGAACTGGAACAGGTACAGACATAGGGACTGAGGAAACTGGAGAAGATTGAGGGACTGTAGTAGAATATATCATCCCTGATTGATCGACCGAAGAAGGCTGTCCACCACTCCAGTCCAATGACGTTGGTACAACTTGAAGTACATTACCTACGCGAACTACTTGGCTGGATCCCCGTACAATCGGTGTTGATGAGGAATTGGTCGGTTCTCTGTGTGTTGCTGGAACTCCATTAAAATCTGCAGGTACCACTTGCAACACATTGCCCACCTGTTCAACATTTTACATGAAAATATGCTATGTGTCTATTTCTTTCTTTTTTTTTTTAATATCTTTGTGACAAACATTAAATAAAATGTAGCGTAAACAAGAAGAAATAAAATAAGCTACGATTATTATGTCAAATATGACGATCCTTTGATTAATTTAAATATGGCATACTTGTAAAACGGTAGGTTGTTGACGGTAAAGCAGTTGCTGCTGCTGTTGCTGAGGCGATGATGGGTAACATACGTTCGAATTAAAGCTTTCTCCATAATCATTCGACACTGCTGTTCCATTCTGTTGCTTCTTAATCCCTAACTCAAGTTCCAGTCTAAAATTAACCAGAAGATACAAACATAAGCATAATATTTAAAGTTAGATATGTATTTTATTAATATTGAGATCTCAATACTAATAACGGTTCAGGAAACAGCGGAAAGGAAGGGTAGTTAGGGTTAGGATTCCGAACACGATTTCTATCTATTATATTACCTATCATCGAGGGATAAACGTTTCGGAGAACTCGCCGTCGAGTCATCAATGCACGGTGGATAAGTCAAGTTATTCTCTGTATAATAATATTCATTTCCAACTTCGTTTTCAGCCGAATATTGGAAACCTGCTGCAATCGTCTCCATATTGTCACCGATGTGCATTTCCGAATCTAAGACGGTCGAGTCCCTAGATAGTCCAGATACGGACTGCACGATCGTCTCTATTCGTCTACCTCTTTCGATGTAGCTATCTAGTTTCATACTATCGTGTTCATCCTTCCTTTCCCTTGAACTTTCGCTGATTCTACCTCGTCCCATAGAAGGTGATCTGAATTGACAGTAAGATAGACTTACTGACTATCCAACACGGACAATCAATACACGGACATTTGTATGAATTATTCTAAAAAATTCACCTGGATGATCGTAATCGTTCCGTCATTCGAAAATGATCCGGAGTTCTCATTCTGGATCCTGAGGTAGACCTAGTCCTCGATCGAGATCCAGATCTGGATCTTGATCTTGAACGCATCATTGACCGAGATCTGGAGGTTGATCGAGATCTAGATCTAGATCTAGATCTAGATCTCGATCTTGACCACGACTTCGACCGCGATCTAGATTCGTGTCTAAAATGCTCGTGTGATGATCTACGAGGTGATCTTCGTGATCGTGGTGGAGAACAACCTCTAGATGGGAGTAATTTTTCTGTTCTTCGAACGTGCCCATGTCTGTCTAGATCCAATGGTTCTCTTTCTTTCTCCCATTGTCTGTTTCTTTTTGCAGCGGGCCTACTTTTTCTTTCAAAATAATATAATCTTTCTTAATATTAGTATCAACATTATTTTATTATAATAATCTTTCTTAATATTAGTATTAATGTAAATATTGATATTTATAGTACCTATGTTTGAACTTTGATGAGGGACGAAAAGGGCCTTCCATAATATCCCTTTCAATATTGTCATCTCTGTAGTAAGATTTTTCTTCATAATCAAGATCTAAATCTTGGCTATTGGGATAGGAATCTAAGGACTCATTTCCATCTCGAAGCATATTCTCTGCCTCGTACGGCCATAGTAATCGATCCGCTTCATCCTCGCGAAATCTACTCTCCCTGTGTTTATCAAAATCCACGTTTCTTTCTCTTAGTACTTCTATTGCTTCGTACGATCTACTTTCCTTTTCTCTTTCCATAAAATCGTATTTCCTTCTATTCCACTCATCTCGATCTCCTTTGGTAGTTCCATGCTTCTTAAAATGATCTGTAGACAATTATTAACAATATTGAATCATAAAAATGGAAGATTAAAAACAAAAAAAAAAAAAAAAAAAAA
>CAJDYZ010011778.1:21892-43395 GCA_903986555.1 Heterotrigona itama
TTATATGGGATATTAGATCGATGAGGACTTCTTACAGGTCGTTCTCTTCTATCATCTATTCTAGATCTGCTACATCTGTCTTCATCGATTCTACTTAATCGTTTTTCTTTACTAGAGCTTGCAAACAACTCATCCTTTCTTTTTGGACTTTTGCTTCTACTTCTGCTCCAACTACGACTATGGCTCTCGCTACGACTTCCTTCACGTTCCCAACAAATGCTTTTTTTACTGCGGCTACCAGAAGGGCTGGATCTCCTTCTGCTTTCATTGTATTCCAGTTTCAAACCCCTATTGTCTCTCCTATCTCCTCTTTCTTTTTCGTCAAATTTCTTATCTCTTTTTTCTTTATTGCGATCGCTAATTCGTTTATCTTCTCTATTCTCCTTCCTACTGGGACTTTTCTTTTTCTGTTCTCCGCCTGGCGATCTTATCCGACATTCTATATCACTAATATCTTTACTATTACGTGGTCTAGACTTTTTCAGTTCTTCCAGTTTGGTTCCTTTATTCCCAGACTTGTACTCATTGAAATCAAGCTTCACCGCGCCTGGTGATTCTGATTTTGTGGTGATCGAGGTTTTCACTGTTATTGACAAATCTTTCGAGTCTACTTTAACATCCGTAATAGTGGTCTGTTCCGTGGGAATAACTTCAGCTGCAATTGGTGCATGTATACTAGTTGTTTTTTCACACTCAATCTTAAATGCAGCAGAAGGCTCCTCGCAAGGTGCATCTTTTATGTCGTTTTTCACAGCATGCGATTCTCGAAGTTTCTTCTGGATGGTCAACAGTGCCGCGGCGTGTTGCATGGGATCGTCTGAAATTAATTTTGTTTTCACGCGTTCATTGTTTCGTCGGACTAACAGCTGTTTAGGGATTAATTTGAGTGCTGCTTTCCCCTCATTTGTCTCCTCTGTTCCTTTTGTACTGGCAGACGAAGATACTGTCTCCGAACTTTTATTAATTAATTTTCCACGTAATTCATCGGATTCATACCCTGTAAATATATCCATTCGTAATGATTTATAATTCATGTCTGGATATGGTTCTTTGATTGAAAGTTCAGGTGAATTCTCAGATGCTTTCATATCGAACTTCGTTCGGAGAGTCTGATCCTCTGTCTTCTTTACTCCTAGAATCTCTTCAAACTCTTCCTTTATTACTGACTTCGCATACTTACCATCGCAATACTTTATTTGAAGAGGTATATTAGGAACTGATTCATCATCAGACTTAACCACAGTTTCATTCTTTGGTTTATCGTGTAAGAAATTTTCCTCAAGATTCAAGGAATTTGTATGATTATTTTTGAAAACTTCCATATCCTCAGACTTTTGAGAGCCTGCTGGAGAACTGGGACTATACAGTTCCGTATTTTTTTTCGCCAGTTTCATATCCATTTCGAAAATGTCTTTTAATTGTTCTTTCGAAGGAGTCAGTTCCTTCGTTTTGTCAAAGTACACATCTTTCTGGGAACTATTCAAACTTCTTATTCGCGATTTGCTTCTAGTATGCTCTTCTGCAGTCCAGGATGATTCTAACAAATCTATATCCTGAGATTTTCTAGGGAACAAATCAATGATATCCGAACTTGTTAAATTTTTGGTTGTAGACTTTCTCAATTGTTGTTCAATCATACAAACATTTTCATCTCTTATTTTCGTATTAGGTAATATCGAATCACAATGTTCCAAAGATACTCTCTCAATATTGTGATCAAATTTATTCCCTTTGGTCCATTCTGTACACTCTTCTTCCCACATAACAGGAGCTTTGAATTCTATCTTTTCCTCAGATTGTGACGCCATGTCCCAACGACTTTTCTTGCCCTTTTTTCTAGTAATAACATCATGTTTCATAGATGTATCTACATTTTTATTAACTATATTTACTTCCTTATGAATGCTATCGATCATAGCAATGTTATCTTCTATGCTTTCTTTCCTGTCACTTTTTTCTCGTAAGAATGATTCCTCTTCAATGTCCCAATCATCCCTTTTTCTCTTGTTCTTTTGTTCCAGAAGCATCATAGCTTCTTTCTCTCCTTCCTCTTGTTCTTCCTCCCAAATTCTCATTGCAGACAATCTATCTTGTCTTTTCTTACACTCCTTTAAAGTTTCCTTTTCTATAGTAATATACATATCTGTTTTCTTATCATATCGAACCTCTTTTTCTAATTTTTTTGAAGTGCGTGAGGTTTTCTTTTTATTAATCATTAAATCAGGCACAGCTTCCAAACTATCAACTTCCCATTCGTCGGCTAATAATTGTCTACTACTTACTTCCCTTTCAAGTTGTGTTAATGATGGAACATTCAGAGTATCAAATTCAGTTTCTCCCCATTTTTCCTTTTTCTGTTTATCTAACTTCTTAGACAGCTTCATTTCGTCTTGCATTATTTGCTGAGATATGCGCTCGCTTTCCTTTTCCCATTCAGCTAAAAATTCACTACTGCTCTTTTTTTCTTTATCTCTTTTCCTTTTTTTCTTTCCGTCAATATCTTCTTCTATCTTCAAACTTCCCGGGATAATCTCCTTGCTAATGCTTGAACATTTGTCTTTAAAATGTTCGTCATGTTTGCTTTTTTCATCCTTTTTAGTTCGCTCATCCTTTCCCTCTATCTTCCGAATGTTTTCTACGTTAGTATTTTCTACTTTTTCAACATTACTTTTTGTTAGTTTTTCTCCTTTCTGTGGTATGATCATAGGGTCCATTTCCCATTCTTCCAAGTATCGTTCTTCAACTTTGTTTCTTTTTACCTCATCTTTGTGAGTTTTGCTGCGAATATCGCTATCAGAAATCACCTTTCTGACCATATCCTGTTCTTTACTCCAGACATCATGTTTATCTGTGGTTCGTTTTCTATTTTCGATTTTCACTTCCTCTTTAATTTTCTTTAATGGAACTTGCGAACGTATTAGCTTTGCATTTTCCAATGAAGATGATTCCAAAGGTGATTTTTGTATCGTTTTTACTATATCTTCTCTGTTATCTTGTTTATTGCTAGATTCTTTCTTTTGTTTAGACTTCTTAGTTACTATCCTTTTTTTCTTCCGATCTTGAGACGAATCACTACTGCTAGAATTAGAACTGATTTTTCTTCTTTTCTTCTTCGTCTTTGCTATTCGTTTCGCTTTTTTCTTTCTTTTTTCAGCTTTCCGTTTTTTCTTTTTTCTTTTCTTTCGCTTATCGTCAGAACTGGAAGAATCGCTGCTACTAGTGCTAGTATCGCTACTATCTGAATCCGACAAAGAGTCTGAATCGTTCGATATTTTCCGTTTTCTCTTTTTCCTTGTTTCTTCTTCGGAGTCAGAGGAACTTGATGAACTAGATGACTCACTGCTACTAGAGGTTGTCTTCTTCCGCCTCTTTTTCTTTCTTGTTTCCTTAGAGTCAGAATTTTCGTCGCTCATACGTTCTACTTTAATTCGAACGTTTTCCCAATCGCTAGGTATTGATTTAGAATCTTCCGATTCAGTTTTATCACGTATAGTTTTACTGTCAGCTGTTACAGATTTTTGAGCCTGAATATGAGAACTGCTTGACGATACTGCTTGATCATCCTCGACTTTCGAAACTTTCTCCAAATTCTGTCGATTTTCATTAGCTTTGAATTTTTCCTCGATTTTATTTGAACTCTCACTCTCATCCAATTTTCCAGATATATTATGCTCCACAAATGAGAAATTATTGTCATTCGGCAAATTAGTTTCTATGTTAAACTCATGATAACTTAATGTCGAGGCAGGTTTGTTTAGTTTTGGAGAGAACTCTTTCGATATTGGAATGTCATTGCAAACCATCTTCATGAATTGTTCATACTCTGATGCTAATTTTTCGTTGCCTGCAGACTGTAACAAAGGAGATGGTTGTCTATTGTCATCTATTTTTTTGATGCTAGAAGTCTCATCTTCGTTGATTATTTCCTTGTCTTTATTAACGTCTTCCTCTATTGTATTTAATCTTGGAGAAAATTCTTCGGGTTCTAAAATAAATTTTGTGCGTACATATTTGTTTACTTTATAAATATAACAAATAAAAAATATTAACCTTGTTCCGAAACAACATTGCTTAATATCACTTCATTTTCTTGTTGTTTCTCAGTATCAGATAACTTATCTTCATCTTCACTATCCCATTTTGATCTTGGCAGTTGTACGTTAATTGGTACATGCCACTTAGTGTTTTCGCCGGATTTACATATGCCTGTCTTTGGATACCAATTACGTGTGTGTTGAGGCTTTTCCGTTTCTTCTATATCATTTCTAGAATTGTTAAGATCTGAATAGGTAAAAGAAAATTATCGTGACAAAAAATATTTTGGTATACCGTGTATAATCTCCCTCGCATATATTCCGCATCTTCTCACGATAATCGATGGTAATTGTTTGAAGAATTTGTTGATGGCTCATAAAAAGAGACATACGGGGATTTTCAGAATAAAATAATTGAGGCCTTCCTCGTTTAGTTACTTTTATCGATTCAGGAGGATACTCTTTAGGACCTTCAAGTCCTTCGGCAATAAAAGCATAACGTTTTAAACGACAATCGCTCATCATTAACATTTGCTCGAAGTGACGTAAGTAATCTTCGGCTGTTCTGTAATATATGTATATATTGAATATTTGTTTAATATATAAAAAAATATAAATAATACAAATAATATACTTTAAGAATTCAAATAAACCTGTTTTTTGATGTTCGTTCCGAATGATCGTATCTTCTAGTCTCGATGATATCATCTATTGTTATACCACACTTTTTTAACTCCACCCACGAGGAAGAATTCATTATGTCTTTCTCTTTTCCTTTATCTCTCTCTTTTTCTTTTCTCTCTTTGATTTCAGAAATTTTTTCTTGTGAATCATTTCTCTTTTCTTTAAAACTCTCCCTTTTTTCTTTTATTCCTTTCTTTTCTCGTACATCTTCCCATTTATCACTATTTTTTTTATCTCTTTCTTCATCTCTCTTATCTCGATTCTCTTCATACTTATTACTATCCTCTCGTTTATCTTTATCAATTTTTCTACCTTTATCTTTTCTACGTTGTTCTTTATTGCGTGAGACTTTATAGTATCGTTCTTTGCTACCGTTGTAATCTTCTTTTGACTCTCTATTCGTGTTATCCCTTCGTTCTTCCCTTCCATAACGTCTTCTTAAAATAATTTTTGGACATTATTTATACACATAAAAATGCAAGAATTAACTGTTTATCATATAAAAACGATAAATGTTCTTATACCTTCCTGAATATTTATTTTCTATTGTAGATTTTGAAGCACTTTTATAAGAAACATTAACATCATCTTGTCTATTTCTTTCTCTCACAATCTTTTCATTTTCTAATAAATTTTGTCCATTTCTATTTGCATAAGTTTCTTCTTCTAAGCTAGCTGTAAGATAACTTAATCAGTTTCAATGATTCAGTTCAGTTTAAAATATCATATTATTAAATACCTGCAGCCATAGCTTCAGCTAATAACATTTTACTTTTGGATTCTTCTCTTCTAATCTCTTCAATAGCCAATATCTTCTCCTCTGCACAACGGAAATGTTTCCATATTAAAAAAAAAAAAATTTTCACATAAGGAATAACTATAAATTGTATTTTGTCTATACATTACCTGTTTTCTTTTTTGATTTACCACCACTTGAATGACGATTATGATATTGTACAGAATCTGAGTTAACACTCACGACTGAATCATTTTTTGAAGACTTTCCATTATCACTTGATATACTTTTAGATTTAGAAATTTTGGTAGAATGTGCTTGAAGCAGATTGGACTTATTTTGAATTTTTGATGGCACATTAAATTTATTGGCAAATGCCATTAATCTTTTTTTAGCTTTTAATTTTCCTAAAACAGGCTTGAGTATTTTAGGACTCTCTAATCTAGATGTATCTCCATCACTAGTTTGGCCCTTTGTACTATCTGGTGTTTCTGGCATTTGTATATCAAGCAAAGACATTGGAATATCTGGTGTTGGTTCCTCTGGGGCATAAGCATCTTCTGACTGTGACATTGTGTTAATACTTTTCCTTTAGGGTTCTTCTATATACAAAATGACATCATAATAAGAGAATATAATCCAACCTAATTAATTTGTTGTAAATAAACAGAGAGGTATAAAAATTTACCTTCTTGAAAATTGATTACATTTATTTGTCATTGACAATGATAGATTTTATCATGCATACGATTATTCTTTAAATTAGTATTAGAAGCATCAATAAAAGTTTTACTTTTTATGCCTAATGTATATCAGATTCTAAAATAAAATAGAACATATATCATTTATACTTATGTAAAGAAAATTATAACTCTCTTATATAAAACAATTATAACTCTGTTATTTGTATATGTTCTTTTAAATGAAAAATATTATTAACACTTTTTTCTAATGCATAGATATATTACAAAAAAAGATACCAATTCATAAAATGTACCCACCGATAGGAAAAGAAATAGTCAAATAATCAAGAAGGACAAAAATTATTGTTTCTAATCGGTTTCTTTTGTAACATTTTATAATACACTTCATGAAAAAAGAATTCACTTATACAGTCAAATGTTTAAATACAAACATTCACATATACATACAGAAGAATTTCATTGACATAATATCATTTTGTACAATCTATCATAAATAATAATTTCAGTTTGATAATTTTCAGAATAGAAAACTAATTACGAAATCGATTCGACAGACAGATAAAACATTAAAACACTAATTGGTTCTAATCACCGAAAATGTTTTTATAGAGAAAATCTCAAATAAAGTGAAGGAGATTCAAGTGTCTAATTTTCTAACACATTTTAAAAGGTTATGGCGAATACATTTACTTTCCGCCGAAGTTTACAATACTATCACTATCCAATTAAACATATAAAAATTCGAAAAGAGAAAAGATTAATAGAATATTAAATATCAGTAAGTATAGTTACTTATTATTAGTTGTTATGAGAACTTACTTCATCTTGAGTGCTAAGTAACCAGCGGATACATGTTGTTGATGATAAAAACGATAAGATATTATTAACGTCGTATGCTTGATTATTTAATTCCACGAACGTTTTTAATTTTATTAATCTGTTCCTGTGTTCATCCAAATTAAACGGAGCTACAGTGAGAAAAGCGTCAGACATTTTAGTCAAACGACAGGCCGGCAACTATAAACGCTCGCTGATTCAGCGAAAACAAGGGATACCAACGTTTCAAAAATAAACGAGGAACAACGAACAACCACTAAATACAGTAGTACCACGTTAACTAGCCGGGATTTTCGATTTGTTAACTGATCACTTTTATCCCCGCTAATTCTTAGAATTCGCAGTCAAATGAACCTTTGATGTTCAGACTTCAAATTAAATGTAAAACTCTACCGCAGATATGAACTGCATGTATTCGAAATAAAATACTCGTTATAAGATTTAGATAATAAAATAAATCTCTGCTCAGAGTCTACTTTTTAAAATTATGTTTATAAAAACATGAATTTACAACATACACAATCTACTTTTACATCATATATAAGACAAATAAATATATTTATATGTTATTAACATTCAAAGGTAGAAAGAGATATGTACTCAGAATTTCTTAAAATACTTTCCTTGGTTACTGGATAAAGTCCGTGATCATTTAGCAAAGCATTACTGTTTATTTCATTCGGTCTGATGTTTGAAAAAGATTATAATTTTATAATTTCAGACTTATGCACAGATTTGTACCTACAAATAAGAACTTCACATTAATCAACGTTTGATTTTAAATACTGTATTTTTATGTTATACTTAATTTAACTGCGTCCATAATGAAATTATAAAGTTTCGACGAGAATATTTATATAAAAAGAGATCGTTTAAAATAATAAGTTCAACTGTAGAATATTTGCAAATTTAACTGTACTTTTTATGTCTTTTGATTTTATGCTTGCAATATGCAAAACATAATAATTATGTTTATTGCAATTTAACGTTGTTGCGTTACGTCCGATTTTTATTTAAACAACGAATATTTCACAATTAACTGTCATAAGAACTTTCTTGCTGCTCTTTACTTAAAAATTAATACATCAAAAATATCAAAGTTCCAATATGAATTCGTATGCATTGCATGATTATACGAATTAATCTTCCATTTCTGATGGATCACCACCCATTGCTTTCCAGAAAGCAGTGACTAATTGTTCAGCTGCTATTCGTCTTTGATTAGTCGGCAACATTGCTGCATGTTCTTTCATAGCTCTCAATTGACTAAATAATTCTCCAAAATCTGCATTTTCTTCACCCATAATTCCATCTGGAAAAAAATAATGTATATAAGCTGGAATAAAATCTCATAATGAATATTTTTTCAACTGACCCAACATATTCTCTACTGGTAATGTTTCTGTAGAATCTTGACTCAATTCAATGTTTTCAAACTGCTCTTCAACTTCATTCATATCAAGAGTTTGTTCTTCCACATTCGATGATTTTCCTATAATGTTACAACAAATTATAAATATTTACTTATGAAACAGTATTTTTGCCAATTTTGTCCAAGTAAATAATCCAGCTTTTTATTGAGAACCTTTAAGTATCATATTTGGCCACATATGAGCGTGTAAAGCTTCAATAATCCTCTCAATACCATATTTGTTATTTTCTGAATCAGCTTCTGAAGCATCTACATCAGGTCTATTTAATTCAATCAGCTCAAATTTATTTTGTAGACACCACTTTATCACTGAAATACATTAAGTACATGTTTAATTCTGTTCCATAATTTAATATGACAATTGTTATTTGTATGTACCTTTGTTCCTAATAATAGTATCTGTTATAAAATTACAAGAAAACAGTAGTACATCAGCTTCTGCCAAAGAAGCAATCAAAGATGACCATTTTTTTAAATTCTGATCTGCATTTTCCTAAGAAAATTAGTGTTAAAGATCATTTGCTCTCACAAAGGTTCTGTCTAGAAATTAAATATCTTACTGCCTGTGGATCATGATATACAATCAATGCTTCTATATCATCAACTGAAATATCTTGGGAAGGATTTTCTGTAACACATATTAACACTTGCGTTTTGTAATATTTGTTTTGAATATTCCATAAATAATATTCAAAATGGTCTTGGGTAGATAATTTTTCTCCACCAATATCTATAAAATAAAATAGTATATAAAAATAAGGTCATTGTAATGAACAATTCTCATTTAAATATTTATCTATTTATTTCAAAAAATTAATTTATTAGATTTTTAATATCGAAATTAGAAATATATTCCAGTTTGAACTTACTCGTAGCAATTTCATTAGCTTTTCCTTCTTCGGTGCTTATTATTAATATTCGTGGTAAATTCATTTTGTAGTAGAATTTTATGGAAATTAATGATAATCTGGAAATGTTTGACAATTTGGAGATATAATAAATTTAAAAGATAGTAGTTAATTGTTGACGTTTAGGTTAGAACTATGATCTTCGTATTAGTTGACATAAAAATAATATAATATTAAATAAATAAAATAAACCACTTTTATTCAGTATATAGCGATATATTTTTTTCAATGTATTTCTAATGAACTAATTGAAATATTTTAAACATTAATGTAAGTCCATGTCATATTTTATGATGGACGATCACAATGACGTTTGTTATTTCGTTTTCAAAAAAAAATTGGAATAATTTTGACTCATTTTATACATTTTAATATTTCAATGAATTTTAATAAAACGAAATATAATTATTTGATTTGATAAATTATATAAATTTAAAAAATCAATTAATATCGAAATGATTTATTTTATGATTTTAAATAAATCAATTATACGGGATAAATTTTCTTAGAATACTATTCTCAAATATCTGTAATCATTGATAATTCGTAAACTGAATGTAATTAATAATATGTGCAATTAATAAAACAAAAGTTGTATAAACGTATATTGATTATTAGATTTATAGTAATACATAAATCTTCAAATACATATATAATCATAGGGTGTAAGTGGCGCATAGTAATACATTTTGTCCCTAATTACTTATAGAATTCGTGTTCAGATTCATCTTTTTTAATATTATTCTTGTAACCTTTCTCGAAATCTTTTGCTAGGACTATATATCGATTTTCACGAACAGCATGCATTCCTGCTTCTTGGCAAATTGCGTTAATATCTGCACCAGAAATTCTATCCGGTCGTGCCACGTAGTCTTCAAGATCCACTTCTTCGCTTAAATTCATTTTCGCAGTAATTGTCGAAAAAATCAAACGTTTCTGACGGCGATCGGGTAAAGGAAATTCTATTTTTCGATCTAATCTGCCAGGACGTAATAATGCAGGATCTAATGTATCAGCCCTAAAAAGAAAATATGTCATTGTATTTATGCGAATTATTTCTTATAACAATAATAACAAAGATCAAAATCATACCTATTTGTAGCCATTATAACTTTAACGTTAGTAGTTTGATCAAAACCATCCATTTGATTAAGTAATTCCAAAAGAATACGTTGAACTTCGCGATCAGCACCAGTCTGAGCGTCGAACCTTTTTGTAGCTATAGCATCGATTTCGTCAACGAAAATTATGGCTGGCGAATTTTCTTTAGCTAAACGGAAGACATCTCTGACCATTCTTGGCCCTTCACCTAGATATTTCTGTACAAATTCTGACCCTACTACGCGAATAAATGCAGCTAAAAAATATTAAATGTACTAAGTTAGAAGAAGTTGAGTATACCGTTTACTCAGGTTTATATATTCTTATATATTCTTAAAATATATAATATTGAAAATGATTCATACCAGTAGTATGTCTAGCTACAGCTTTTGCAAGCATAGTTTTACCACAACCAGGAGGACCATACATTAACACACCTCTCGGTGGGTCAATTCCAATTTGTTTATATAATTCAAAATGAGTTAAAGGTAGTTCTACTGCTTCTCTAATTTCTTGCTTTTGCATGTCCATACCTCCAATGTCGCTATATTGAATATCAGGTCTTTCATCTGTAGGATAAAATATATGTGAAATAATAATTTTTTTTTAATCTTCTAGATTGACAATAATAATAAATAAGCACCTGCTTGTAACATTGAAATACTTGAATCAGCTTCTGGTGGTAGTACATCTACTAAAGCATTACTATGTTTATGAAGAGCTACACTAGCAGAAGGCTTTAACAGTTCTCTGTCAATTGTAGATAAGATACGGACATAATAATTAGAGCCAGTAGTTGAACCTACAATACCAGTATTTTGATCTACAGCTTCTAAAAATTGCCCAATAACCAAAGGCACACTTTGTATGCGCTTTACTTCTTCTTGAGCATGTAAATATTCTTTTTTCAAATTACGTTGCTCATCTTTAATGTATTCTTCTTGAACTTCAAGAAATTCTAACATTCTTTGTAGTTTCTACAAGTACAAAATTCTTATATAGGGAGAATGTAAAAAAAACATAAAATTTTTTTACCTTATACTTTGTATAAAGATCTTCAACATCCAATTCATCGCCAGCACCAGTATAATGTCCAATTACAGGTTTACAATCTATTTCTCCAATATCCTAAAATTTAATTAAAAAATTTAATTAAAAAATATTAATTAAAAAATTTAGTCATGTTATGATAGAACTGTTAAGAATTTTTGTATATAAGCAGTAATATATAAAAATGAAACAGAATAAAAATTGAGGTTATAGTGAATAATTTTTAATTCAATCATGACTTTTGAAATTATTTTTGAAATTCTGAAAGAAAATATGAACAAAAATATATATACCTTATCAGGTAGGATAATACCCATTTCATCCATTATTTTAAATAAAGCTTCTTTGATTAAGTCCAACCAAACATACGAATCAACGAATGACTTGAGATTCTTGAACAGTTCACTTCAGTGATTACACATACATAGTCAGAAGTGACTACCATTAAGTATTGAATCGACTAAAGAAAGAAACTCAACAAAAAAGATACTACTTCAAGATACAGAACTTTATTTCTACATATAGATAATTAAACATTCGTTAAAAATTTTATTTCAAAATGTATATATTAATTTACTTTTAATAGATATATATACATATATATAGACATTTGTTAATTGCGACGTTTAAAAATTAAAGTTTTAGTGATCCCTAAAATAACGAATAAATTCCCTATAGATTTGTGATTTTTATATTTTTGAAATATTCCTATATATTTCTTTAGATAATCTAACTGTTACTTTTTTATGATTTCAGACTATATGTTTATAAGATTCCTCGTCCGGGAAACCTTCACAGTTTATATTGTATGGGTAAGAAATTTTATCCTTATGAAGTGTATATATATTGTTACAGTAATTATTCTATCTTCAACAAATATACCGAAATTTGGTTAAGGTTCAGATTTATATACCTATTTAAAATGAATTTACAGATACTTAGTGACAGAAAAGAAACAGAAGATACGTAGTTCTCCAACATTAATTAATATAAATCTTGAAATAACAATGGTGATGGAAGAACAACAGTCGGATATGGAGCTAGATTCGGAAAGAGTTCCTGTACCACAAGTGCAAAAAGTAGAGGATTCACATATGGAAACAGTTAATAAAACAAGCATTTCTAGAGGAAAACCCAGACTTAGAAAAAAGGCATTACATGCTACTATACTCAAACAAATGGAATTTTACTTTGGTGATGCGAATCTAAGTAAAGATAGATTTTTAAGCAATTTAATTAAAGAAGATCCATGTAAGAATTATTAAAATTACTATAACATTAACTGTCATTTGATATTTTAAATACCTATCTTTAAATATTTCAGATGTAGATCTCAATGTTTTTCTAAGATTTAATAAAATAAAAGAATTGACTACAGATATAAACAGGATAGCTAAAGCTGTGCAAGTATCTACAATGTTATCTTTATCTGAAGATGGAATGAAAATTCGACGTGTAACACCAATAATGATAAAAGAAAACACTGATGAATGTACAGTTTACGTACAAAATCTACCTCCAGATGCAGACCATGAAACATTAAGATCAGTATTTTCTCAATATGGACAAGTTGTATATGTTTCTATTCCGCGATTTAAAATTAATAGAAAGATAAAGGGATTTGCATTTGTAGAGTTTGATACAGTTGAGAGTGCTAAGAAATGTTTGAAGGTAAGAAATGTTCGAACATACATAACAATAAAAAATTTTTAATTATTTTATACTATTGAATTAATATGTTCTAGGCATTTGAAAAAAAAGGTTGTGTTTTACCATCATACACAGCTCCTAATAAACTACTAAGCATTACCACATTTGATGATACAGAAAAGATCATGTTGTCAGAAAATGAAACAAATGAAATCATTGTTTGTACTGAAAATACTGTTGATAATGAAAAATTAGGAGACACTGAAATGAATACAAGTAATGAAGAGCAAGTACATACAAATATTAGTACTACTTCAGAAAATCATGAAAATAATAATAAAAAGAAAGCAAAGAAGAGAAAACACCTAGATACAGAAACTACAGAACTAACTGAAACAAAAGAAAAATCGATTAATGAATTGATAAAAAGTAAAAAGAAAAAAGCAAAAAGTTCAAATGATGTACACAGTGAGGCAGTAGAATCAAGTAATGAGAAACAAAGTGATGCTTCTTTTGAAGGTACATCAAAAAAATTAAAGTATGAAAAAAATGTATCTATGAAAAATGAACAAGTATCAGATAATTATGATAAAAATGAACAAATGAAAACTGATGATATTACTCTAACTAATGAAGAACAAGAAAATACAAGTGAAAAGAAAAAGAAAAGAAAGAAACGCAAAAAGCGAAGTAAACTGGAAGATTTTAGTTATAGCGTAGGATTACAGGTGATGGCCAAGAAAGATTGGAAACATCTTAGGAATAAATACTTAGAATTACAGAGGAGTAAGATGAAACAACTCAAACAACATTTGAGAAAAACAAGATGGAACCAATGGTCAAATTATGAAAAAAATAAATCTGAAAGGGAAGAAAATGATGAAAAAGATAAAATGAGTGCCATGACTGGATGCCGTTTTTCGTTTACACCAGGCGTTATAGTTAAAATTGAAATGAATAAGCCATGTACAGATTCAAAAGCTTTAAAGGTACATACTACGATTATAAAAATATAAAAAAAAATTATATTAATAATTAGTATATATTTTAAATCTTTTTAGATGGAATTAAAAAATAATAATTCTATAAAGTACACGGATGTTGAAGATGGTTCTTGTGTTGCTTATGTAAGGTGTGATACAGCTGAAGCTGCACAGATATTTGTACAAAAATCTGATGAGGAAAGACATATGAGATTATTAGAAGGTAAGGTTGGTTATTATGAATACTTTAATATATAGGTAATAATTTTATATATTTGTATTACTATACAGGTGAAGAAGAAAAGATGTATTGGGATAAAATCTTGCACGATAGGGAACAAAAATTGAGTAAAAAAGTAAAAACTAAACAAAGAGGGAGAAATAAATTATTGAAAAAAGCAGAAAAAGAACTTGGGAAGCATATCAAATTTGATGAAGTGTAAAAGTGAAGTGAAGTTTACACTTCATCAAATTTATTTATTTATAATATAAATTAAATATAAAAAATATTAATATTTATTTAGTAGTGCTGTCCTTTAAAACCACCACCTCCTTTTCCAAAACCACCACTTCGTCCAAATGATGGTCTACCGCCACCTCGACCACCAGGTCTTTTCATTCCTCTGCCACCTCTGCCACCTCTACCGCCACCTCGACCATCAGGTCTTTTCATTCCTCTGCCACCTCTACCGCTACCTCCTTTCCTTTGTACTGATCCAGGAGGTTTAGGCAAAAATCTTTGTAAAGGTAACAATTTATTTGGATCTATAAATAACTGTAATAAAACATAAAAGTAATAATGGAATCTGTAAGTAATTATACTATATATATTAAAAAAAAAAAAAAATACCTGTGTGTCTTTTTGAAAACTGGATGCTTTTATATTTTCTGATACTTTTATAGACACATAATAGTCTCTAATATTACCAAAAATTTCATCTATTTTCCCAATTTGTTGTTTATTTTCTGTATATATTGGAGCATTAAAAAAGGGTACTTGTTCTATGTCAACTTTAGCAACTAAGTCATCTTGAACTGTCCATGTAAAATGTCCTAATGGAGTCACATGATCTGGTGGACCCTGATCAAATCTATGATATATGAATTATTATTATTTTGTATTTAGAGAGAAATTATCAAATATAGTAATTACCCTTTTCCACCTCTATCACCACCACGTCCTCCTCTAAATCCTCCTCCACCTTTTCCACCACGAAATCCGCCACCACCTCCTCTACCAAATCCACCACGTCTTTGGAATGACATTTTTTTTTTATTTTATAAATTCTGAAAAAAATTTATTTTATGAATTTCAAAATACAAATTTCATAAGGTTAGGTATGAATACAAAGCAAAACCACGTGTCTAACCTGTACAAATGCCAGTTAATAAATTGATAATCTCTTGATAATCTCTATTTCTATGCAATTATAAAACAATTTTCATAATTCAAATTACTAATTATATAATATGTCAGGCCTAATTTTATTTTTGTATATAAATGTTATTACAATCAGTTACCACAAAATAGCAGCACTTTCTTCCGCGAGTTAAATACTATACTACATATACCATTGTAACTGCGCATGCGCAGTATGAGATACGAGCATGTAGCAATCGAATGAAATGATTTAAAAGTTTAAATTTTAAAATATTAATTATGAATATAATATTGCGAAATCTCTATATGGGATTAATCATAATTTTTTAAAATAAAATTAACGTAATTTTCATTATATTTTATATTTTTAAACTGAAGTTTAAAATCAATTTATATCAATATACTTAACCTTTATCAATACTTTTTTTTAGAGCGTACTACTCTTTTATTTAAAGAACTATTAATAAATAACATATATTCATATTGGTTTAGTTTGTTTGTATCATAACTTGTAATTTATTAAACTGACACTAATGACAATGTTTATCAGATAACCTGAAAACTAAGAACAATTACGATAACATTTTACGAAAACATTAATGAATAACATTTTAATATTGAATATATTAAACTTTTTATTAATATTTGTGATTTGTTATAGCTGTAATTCAATAACCAGTCGAACTACCATACTATCTTCCATCTTTGTCAGACTATTGAATGCATCGCACCAATATAAAAATCATTTAATAATATCACTGAAATAATATCAATGTGATGATGATTATCATTTAATAATTAGCAAATGTACCACCATTAATATTGAAAACTTTTATCATCTAATATTCTAACCTCTTTGCAATGTAACTAGCAGTAAAAATTGTACATCGTTCTCAAATGGCGTAATTACACGTAGCATAAATTTGAATATTGTTTAGATAAGACAGAAATAGTTATTCTGGATTATCGGAATTATATCTCGCTGGCAAAGTAGTTAACAACGATACGTAAAGTAACTAGACGACAAAATGTCTTCATGTAATTTAGCGGCTATGGTGTGTTTTAGTGTTTCTTGCTGACAGAAGGGTGCGTATGTCATTCGGTGTAAGCAGGTGCACGTGAGGAGACCGTCTGCTAGACGGATCAGTGGCTAGGTATACGGGTTTCCTCGTGACCGTTCCCCGGGTAGTTTTGAAAAATCTTTATTTTAACATTAAAATCATATTTAGTTCCGTGTGATTATGTTCCATAGACCAAACGACTACCGGACCTTATAATGTTTACTGTATTTCGCATGTTACTCATGCTGATCCATTTTTCATGTGACTTATTTGCCGCGTTTTATAATTACTGTATGATCCTTCATCGTAAGTGCATCGAAATTTGGTACAATGAGAATTTAAGGACAGAGACTGACATGTTAACGCGTGCTGCGAAGAGAATGAAAAATCTACCAAGGCACGTAGTGATCATTTTCGGCGCGAAGGAGGACACTATCTATGACTGCGTGCGAATTATCGGATGGTGTATTACCTTTGGTATACCTTACATCAGTTTCTTTGACATCAGTGGTAACGTTCATTTTTGTTTATTGCTTTATAATGTCATTGTTCCTATTATAATGTCATTATCTTTTCACTTTTTTTCAACTATTCAAATGTATTTTTTATGACAATCATTCGATTCGAATTTTGAAAGATAAACATTTTGCTAGTCATTTTAGATTTGTTATTTGCATATCAAATTACGGAGAAATTTATATACAAAAAAAGATACTTCTTTTTGTTAAAAGAATGTAGAAATAATGATCCTAACAACAAAAGGTTTGGAGCATTTCATAACTTACATTTTATCTTAAATCTAACTGTTATTTAAACTAATAGTTAATATTATTATTTGGAAAATTTTATAAATTTTATAAATTTTGTGTAACCATATCTTTGTGTCATTAATATTTCTCTCCATATATATTTATTTCATGAATTTTATTCTAACCTCAAAACATTACTTGGAATTAACTTAATATTGAAGTACTCTTTTTAAAATGAATTTTTTTGTTTTTGTATGATTTTGTATTAATTTTTTGTTTGAAAATATATTGTTAATAAAACATATATTGTAAATTGTTTTGTAATAATGATGTAACATTCTGATAAACTTTATCATATAACTTAAATAATTCATTTAAATAATTTTGTACAAACATTATGTTTTTATAAAAAAAATATTTATATGAAAATCTCAGATTTTTGCAATTTAATATTTACTATATTTACACAAATATATATTAGGAAGTGAAATAATTTGATAATTATAATGCATTAAATATATTTGGTTTTCTAAAATTTTGAGTACAAATTGTAAGGTAAAAATATAAATATATATAAGTACTTTAAAAAAAAAAATTTTCGCGTTATAAAGTTTAATTAATCTTATCTAACATCAAGGACAAATGAAACGTGAGTGCGATGTTACCGTGATATACTCGATCTCAATATTTACTATTTAAGAAATACGATAATTTGGCTATTGATTTGTTACTAAATCGATGAAAAAGTTTGTTAAATGTTTTAAAATTGTCAAATTTACATAATTTATATATGCTGTTTGTAACTATTCTACTAAATTATAAATTATATTTATTATAATTTTTATAATTACAGGTTTTTTAGTCCAAAATGAAAATTTATTAAAATACGAACTCGCAAAAAGACGTCCTGATTTAGTGGAGCATATCAGTTGGAGTAAACCAAATGCAGGGTTCACACAAAATGGAATAACCCGTATGTTTTCTGTATAAATAGTGTTTTGTAGTTCATGATACATCATTCAATTTTATAATGTTGGTAACCATGTTGATATATTGCTTTTAAATTTCTAGATTCCAAACCGAAAACACGGATATCTTTGTTGTGTCCATTAGATGGAAAACAGGAAATAGTATCATTAACAAAAACATTAGCTGAAGCTGTTGTCACTGGAACAATTAAGCCAGAAGAAATAGATATTGATTTACTTAATGAAAAATTAAATTCACGGGGAATTCCAGACCCTGATATGGGAGTAATTTATGGCCGCTTTTGTTCCACGTATGGTGTTTTGCCATGGCAAACACGAATAACAGAATTCTAGTAAGTTTCTCGATTGTCATAGTTTCCATATTTTTTAACATTTTTACATTAAATAATGTATTATATTTTGCATTAAATAATGTATTATATATTATATTTTTTGTTTTAGCACGTTACCTTTACATAATACTTTATCTGCAAAGGATTTCACGTATCTGTTGGAAAAGTACAGTAAATGCGAGCAACGATACGGCAAATAACTGGAATTGTTGTTGTTCATTTGTATAATGCTTTTATATCCAAAACTAAGAAGAAGAAAATATGAAACAAGAAATAGCTCTTAAGGAGATTTTTTACAAAGACTGAACATAAAATAATTTACAGATACTATTTTATAAGTGGTTGCGTGGTAAATAAACTTATAATGACCACATGTGTGACATAAGTGTCGTTCCGTGAGCCGATTTTAACGTGTACCAATAAGGAGGAATTTAGGTAGCTTAACTTGAAGAGATTCTCATGAATGTGAAGACAAGATTCCACAGAATGTTGCAAAAATGAAAGATTTTAATTGTATTTTTAATTATGCGAAATACAATAATTGTCCTGCCATAAGATAATACTATAAAAAAAAGAAGAAAAAAATTAAGGTGGTGATATTTTCATTTTTTCTTAATTAAAGATTTTCATTAATTAAAAATTTTGTTTTTAATATACTAGAAATAATATAATAATGCTATTTAAGGAATAATTTTGAAGGATTCAAAACACAACACAAAAAGGAGTGATAGATAGCTTATTAAATGATTATATTAAGTGATAAGGATAAAATTTTAAAAAAGGAAATACATTGGTTTGAACCGAAGTACAAATAAATTAAGGTTGCTAAAATAAAATTTTAGTGCACCATTTAAAGTTTAATTAATACATTCTTTTTTAATTATTCTTCTTTAATTCCTTTCTCAACTTTATATTTTCTACAGAATAAAAATTAGGAGCATTCGCAAACAAAACTAAATTCTTGGCAAATATTGCATTTCATTTAGAAACACAGTAACATTCCATGTATATAACCATGTACAATCATTTATTCTTAAAATGATCGTACACAGATATTTTGATATTAAAGTGAAAATGAAATTTTTACTTTGGTCTGTGGTATATTTCTCGTGAAAAATCGCCTATTGTGGAATCAAATTCCTAAAATACAAAATATAGTTCGTTTTTGCACAAACATATGTTGCTTACTTGACAATCCTTTCTATTCCTTGATGCTTTTAGAAACTAATTGAATTATAAAGAATAATATTAAATATTAGAGCCAGAAATGATATTTAATTTTTTATTAAATATTTCACTTTTTTTTAAAGTCAGAGAGTTTAATTCCTTGGAACTTAAGAAATCGAAATGATTAATTGAATAATGAGGATTAAAATCATTCTTTCAGCTGATTTTTATGATTTATCATCGATGTCATCCACAAATATGAGATTTTCAGTAGACCTCATTCGTGGCCCCTTCTTGTTAGTTTGTAGACTTAACATCGGATTATATACTTTCAGAGTCAGTCCTGCTTTTTCGTACGTATAGCAAGCACAATGGTTGTAGGTGAGCGAGGAAACAAACATTTTTCAAGATAAGGCGCGCTATATTGTACTTAGATACGTTGCACACCTACAGAGGAGAGGGAAGGAATAAAAAGGACAATAAGAAAGAACGACGAGAATAAGAATCGGTTAACTTTTCTGGAGACACAACCACGTCGCTGAGAATTACGTTTGAATACTTTAAAGTTCAACCTCAAGTCGAGGTTGACAATAGTTGCGCATTACTGGAAGTCGTCGCGTCGTTGTACTTATGCCTCTAGAAAGTCTAGCCAGAAGTTATGTCAATGATACGTAAAGTTGATACGCAAATTTCATCCAATGCCAACAATGACATAATTTGTAAGAGTTTAATTTATTTTCGAAATATTTTTCTCCTGTGCCTCCTTTCCATTTCTACAGCTATTTATTTATATGTTACATTAGATTTATTTTATCCGAAGATAATAGAGGAATCAATTTTGCGAAAATAATGCTCAATTTTAAAATATGTGATTTTAAAATGATTTTTTTTCCTTTTCTAAAATATGCATCCACTCTTTTTCTAGAGAAAAGATTTTTTAACTTTTCAAAATTTCTATTACTGTAGATTTATTATTTTACAGCATATGTAAGAAAACAGATTTATGGTTAATTGAAATTAAATGCGTCCTTGTCATGTTTTCCATCTCCAGAACTAATGGAAGGCGGCTAAAAACATTTAGAGACACGTACATATATCGAACGCGGAGGAAATATTTGCACCTGTGTCACGATTGTTGTACGATGGGAAACAAGTGACCCAGATTTGCCTTCAGAAAACAAGTGTCTCTACCTGTTACACTTCATCTTCGATTCATAAAAGACTCCGTTTCATTTGGTAAAAAAATATAATATATACATGAGATACGTACTATTTCTTGGTTTACGTTCTTTTTCATCTTTTTCTTCCATTTGAGAGTCATATTAATTATTGTAGTAAAAAGAATTACGAATGCTCTTCCAACAAGAAGATCGAAAAATTGTTTTAAAAAAGGATAAAGAGAAAGAAGTGCTTCTTCGCAAACAGAAACTTTAGAAAAAAAAGAACTTGATGAAATTAGTTATTTAGAATTTTACTAATTTTAACTTTTTTGATTTTTACCGATGAAAACAATTCTTAAAGTTAATTGTAAGTAAAACCGAAGTATATTTAAAAAAAAAGAATTTAAGGTGTTACATTAAGATATTATAGAAGTAGTGATAATCGATAAAAAGCGTGGTACGAATGAAAAACAAATACGAAACAAATGATGAAAAGCAAATAAACTTGTGAGAGAACGAGAGAGAGAGAGAGAGAGAGAGAGAGA
>CAJDYZ010011778.1:61567-82193 GCA_903986555.1 Heterotrigona itama
A
Source organism: Heterotrigona itama (assembly GCA_903986555.1). NCBI lineage: Eukaryota > Metazoa > Arthropoda > Insecta > Hymenoptera > Apidae > Heterotrigona > Heterotrigona itama. The sequence goes on from CAJDYZ010011778.1 coordinate 61,569, forward strand.
GCTAATGTGGTACTATGCGGATTTGGAGAAGCAAAAGTGTTATCACATGAAGGACTTTCCAGATCTGCCTGATTTTGACAATCAGGAGAAAGCTTGCTCGATTTGGAGACGTTTCGCCAAGTATGTAAAACCAAGTAGGAAAAGTGTTGTCCTGCGACGAAAGATTGAAACTTGAGAAAAAAAGAATTGTTCAAAAACTGACTAAACTTGTACATTTTTTTTTTTTTTTTTTTTTTTGAAATTAACAATGCGATAGATTCGATTCAATTAACGATCACTTTCAGCTTGTTCGAGACGTCACAATCGCTTTTCTGGGCCAGTTTCGGCATGATAGACTTGATGTCGTTCGATCTAACTGGAATAAAGAGCTTCACCAGATTCTGGGCTCTCCTCATGTTCGGCTCTTACTCCGTGATAAACGTCATCGTGCTATTGAACATGCTCATTGCCATGATGTCTAATTCCTATCAAATCATCTCGGTATGACAAGGACATTTTCATTATTTTCTTAACTCCTTCGTCGAGTGTGACTCGACATCACAGGGGCTCTTATGTCGAGTCACATTCAATATTCTTAAATTACCAAAAAAAAAAAAAAAAAAAATAATAATTGAAAAACAATTTGGAGTGCAAAGGGTTGAATTCACAGGAAAGAGCCGACACCGAGTGGAAATTCGCCAGGAGTCACTTGTGGATGAGTTACTTCGAAGACGGAGATACAGTGCCTCCACCATTCAATATGGTTCCAACTGGCAAAACGTTCGAGAAGATCATCAAGTGCGGGAAGAACGAGCGGCAAACCAGATCTTTGATTGTACGTACTTTCGTCATATAACTACTTCTGAAGTAGATCGAGATCTAGGTACTAGGACTCGATAGGGATTCTTAAATGCAATTAAACTTGCTGTTAGAGTCAGGGACAATATCAGAGTTTATGATATTAAATTTCTTCGCGTTTCTATGCTACTGAAATGAAAGAAAAAAATACTAATATTTAACAACGACTGTCAGAAAAAGTCAAGGGAAAAGGCTCTGGCGAGACACGACACGGTGATGCGATTGCTCATCAGACGTTACGTGACCGCGGAGCAAAGGAAACGAGACGAGTTCGGTATCACCGAGGACGACGTTATGGAAATCAGGCAGGACATTTCCACGCTGCGATACGAATTGATTGATATCCTCCGACAGAATGGGATGAGAACGCCGGCGCTCGACAAACAAGACGCTGCGCGTAAGTTCCAAGCGTTCATGCCCTGTTTCGTTATTTCATTGTCACAATTCAAGTCCAAATCATATAATATCAAGTAGAATTATGTGTCTACGTGATATTTAAAGATAAGAATTTTCATTATAAATTACAATGGTAAAGCGCGATTATAGTTCGTCACTGTGCCAATGATACTATGTGTTTCCATTTCCAAAGAGAATATTTCACGACAAACGCTTGAACTCTGATCAATGTATTTTTAACTTATCGTCTCATGTTATCTGAATAGAAACGCGTCGATCGAGCATTTCTTTCCTAATGATCAATCGACTGATAATCCAGTTGATTAAGAATCCGGAATTAATTTGACTGAAGTCTCATGTAACAAAATTTTGCCCATTAGTTTCCGGTAAGAAGGGACGCGTGATGGAACGTCGGCTCCAAAAGGACTTCCAAATCGGTATAGTGGAGGGTATCGTGAACGCTGTGATCCAGAGTGAGAAAGAACCTAAGGACGTGTTCAGTCAAATTGCAAAGGCAATCGGCCGCAAGAGTAGCGGAAGTAAGAAGAAAGACTGGAACGCTATGGTCCGGCAGAACACGACTAGCAAGGATCCGATTGGCAGCACGACCGAGGCCACGATGAAACAAACACGGCGCAGTATACGTAGACATTTGCAACATAGCCCGAATTCGGACTTGGCCTCGCTGGATCCTAATCGTCTAGTCGATTACAATCCTAACTTGTCGGAAGTGACGCCGACCACGAGGATCGCCTACGCGAAATTCATGATGGGTCGGTCAAGACCCGTTAAGGCAGAGGATGGTGGTGAGCATATCTCGTTTTTTATCCTCTTCTTTTAAATGTGTTCTTGGCTCTCAGATGCCTTGTAAAGTCAGTTTATTGTTTTAATTATAAAATTAATTGGTAAATTATATCCAAAGATTGTGAAAAAGTATAATGTTTCAGACATCTCGATATTTCTTCTATTTTTCCTTTGGACAAAAGAGCTTCTTTTAAATTGGGATAGAAAGCTTTAGAGGGAGATAATGAAAATCTCTTCTAAAACCTACAGAATGGCTAATCTGTAAGACTATAATTGAGTTATCCCTGTGTAAAGCCATAAAATTTCCTAGTGAACTAGTTCGTCTCAATGATTCCTTTATTCCGACCATTCAGATAATTCCAGTCATCAATTGTGCTCTCGTTTCACTTTCTGTTCTCTCCGTAGAAGTTAAGAATGAAGGAGAGGGATCGCAGAAGTCCGTACGAATCGCAGGCGAGCCGAGCAGCCGCCCGACGTTGAAGAAGAGCCTGTTGAAATCTATGAGCAGCGGTAGCGTGGACAAAGCTGGTGAGAAAGCAGGTGGAACGGAAGTGAGGGCACCGTCGCCGATTCCGGAGGACCCGAGGGAGGACAACGCCGAGAGGTCACCTCAGGGTAAAGCTACCCTCGCGAAGAAACCCTTGGATGCGAAACCGTCGTCGGAGCAGCAAGAGGACAAGACGAAGAGCACCGACGACGAGGAAAAGAAGAAGAAAGAAGAGGAAGAGAAGAAGAAGAAGGAAGAGGAAGAGAGGAAGAAGAAAGAAGATGAAGAGAAGAAGAAAAAAGAGGAAGAAGAGAAGAATCAGTCGAGCAAAGATCCGCCGAAATCCGCGCCGCAGGAAGACAACGTCCCTGTAGCAACGACAAAATTAAGAGGGAAATCGAAGGCAACTGGCCAGATAATGGGCGGTTGGATATAAACGTTGGTAATCTCATCGTCTTGTACGGTTTACAATTTACAATAGATGATCGAGAAAGAGGCATTTCGATTTTTACATACTCATTCACTTTGGTATCACATTCTTGATAACGAGCTGTTGTCTTCTCCTAAAGAAAGAATAACCATCAATCATCAATGTGACAGTCTGTTCCGTTATTCGATGCTAATTAATTTATCAGAGAGATATTCAGATTATTAGATTTAATTCGTTCTATAGACGATGCCTGATTTTATCCTTTTCATTTCTTCTTCTCTGGTGTCGTTTATAATATATTATAATGTAAGAACGAGATAAAAGAAACGAACAATACCGTAAGACAATTTTAGGAACAAAGGAACATTCATTCGTTGAGTGATTCGTGTTTTTTTATTCGTGTACATTTAGAATGCTGCCAACGTCTCGCGAGTTACGTACTTTCAATTCTTTCGAGTTCCATATATCGGATAGAAGAGGCGATTTCTTTTGATAAACTTGTACGTGATACTAAAAAGTAATTAATTCCTATTCGCATAGCAGTTTGTAATTAGCTGTACATGTACATCGGTATGAAAGATAATATAAAATAAATTAACGTGAATTCGATCGTCGATGAATTTATCCAACTATTTCCCCGGGTGTCAAGTTGCACACTTGAAACATAATATTGATAAAAATCTGCAAATAAAACGCTGCATTATTGTCGACATTTATATACAAAAGATATTTCAATATCCAATTACAACTTATCATAAAAAAAAAAAAATATCATACCTTCTCCGCCCATTCTTCGCTTCCATTTCAATAGAGATTCCATTATTTTTTCTTCTATTGCTTATTTTATCTTCCTACAATATAAAGTGAATATCTCGACAAATTGTAATTAGTTACATGAAGAAGTAAAGCGAACATGATGTAAATTTTTACCTCCGCTAATTCACCAATAAGGAACTTCTTCAACATACGTTTTGCGTCTGAGGAATGTCCAAATTCATCGAATCCGCGTGTCGCATCTTGTCCTGCATACTCGTCCACTAACTCTGCTCCGCCAGGATGCTGGAATTAATTTTAATTTTAATTAAATTAATTTTAATTTTAATTTTAACATTTTTTTACGTTAGAATGTTCGCTAGTTTTGTGGAATAATGGAAGATTTTCATCTCCCATCTTCTCGTTCTTTATCATTTCCAGTTCGCTGCAATGATCGAATACTTGGTTATTTCCAAATTTATTAATTTACGATTTACTTGAAAAAATACTTTATTCGATTCACAACACTTTCTTTGGCCTACCTCGTGCCTGTAATTGGTCACGTCGTACACCATATCGTGAATCACGATCCAGACTCTTGCTTCTTCTTTTCCATCCTGTTTTGCCACTTCTTTCAACGAATATTTTGGTAGTTCACTCATTTTTTTTTTTTTTTTTTTAATAAATAAATGAATCGATTTTGACAAGAAACGAGATATATATATTTAATTTATAATTCGCATTTGTAAAGTTCAGAGAGATCAGTCTTCTGTCAAACTCGACTGCTGAATACTGGAATATGATTCGACGCGATTGATTTTAATGAGACGAGGAAAAAAAAAAAAAATCACAGACGTGATCGACTTTGTGTATACGATAAACGAAGATAATGCGCGTCACGTTTCATCGATTACAGATTGGGGATTTCAAGAGGAAAATACGACGATATATAGTCAGTTTTTATCTTCATTATATATTGAGAAGCTCAATTAACTAATCTGACCCGTTCGTTGAGGGGATTTTCTCTGTCATTCTTTTTTCAGTTTTTTTAGTTTTTACTCTTCGCAACATTTTGCGTATTTTATTGCAATACAATTCCATACGTACATTCACATAATTATTATTAATTATGTAATTATAGAATGTTTCATTTTGCTTGTTAGCACGGTTTAAAATTTTTATTGTTTGTTAAAAAAAAAAAAAAATAAGATTTTCTAAATACTTCGACGAAAGTGTTTTCTTTCTTAAATTAATAGTTAAAGTTAAATAAAAAGAAATTGCAAATTATGGTTCCGTACTTTGTTTATGAAGCATAATTAATCTATGGAACTACACATAGGTTTATTGAAATTAATCAAATTAATTAATTTGTTAAAATCAAATGTGATTGATGATGATTGATCAAAATATGATTGGCTTGACATAATGGATTAACGTTATCGATCAAAACCAACTGAATACAATTCCTCTTTTTTTGTAATATTTGTCGTCAATTATTAGCATTACTGTGGGATAATTGTTCTAAAAAATAGGAAGTTATTGCGGGGAATCACGTATAATCTTTTCAATACGACGCTATTTTAAAGTGAATGTTATTTCTAAAATAAAAAATAAACATATCGTGATAACAAATGCTATTTAATAGTTATTAAATAGTTCTAATTATCCAGTGATCTCGATGATTTGTCTATTAAATTTTCGAATGAAACAAGTATTGTTTTTGTTAACGATCTGAAATGTTATCTATTGATATATTTATATATATACGAATGTTCAAGTCAAAATAATTGTTCGTGTAACGTGTTACATAATTACATAATTTTATTTAAATGATTTACAAATGATCGATATAAATATTCATTTGAAAATATTAGAAACATGCTACAACTCGATTAAGAGTACGAGAATATGTTAAAAATAACTTCATGAAAGCAAGATTAGATAGCATTAACTGAGGATTAAACAAAATTAAATGTTAATTAAATCGTATAAGATCTAATTATAATTTCTGTGGCTTTTATCATATTACTTATAACACTGATCTCTGTTATCGTAGCTGTATGATCTTGCAAAACGAAGATTACGATTTGCTGATACTTCTGAAGGATTTATCATAATCTTCTCGTTCCTTAGAAAGTCAGAAAAAAATCCAAATCCAAGTCATTTCATTCCAAATCAAATAGACAGCAGATTAGTATTATAAGAAGTCTTCTCAGTAATCTATTTGGATTGGTTTATTACTGCTTTTTTTTTTTTTTTTTTTTTTTTTTTTTTACTTTTTTCATATCTATCCACATATTGCTTTCGGGTTTGTCGGTGTCACGGGTGTTACAAATTTTTTGAATTCCTCCAATGGACACATTTTGCCATCGCAATTAGGAAACTTGAGTGTACGAACATTTCCGTTGTTTCTATAAAGCACCTGTGGATAACAAGAAAAATATTATGTGCAGAAATCCTGAACAAACCCTCTGCAGACATTAAGAAATCTCACTCGTATAACGTGCATTCTTACATTAAGTTCTATCTTTAACTTTCAGTTTCAAAATTGATGTTATTAGGGAAATATTTAATAGGAAGATAATTTGCACCTGTACGTAATATTCGTTGTCCTCTTCATGTAATTCGAACATCAGGCAACTACCATAGTGAGGAATCTCGTCGTCAAAATTATCCAATGCTACGAGTATATAAGCGATATTTAGGTCGTGCGACGCGTACATAAACGCTTTTCGCGTATCGTTCTTATTCAAATGATCATCAATATGCCTCAACCATTCGCGAATCCACATTCCTGTCAAGTAAAACTCTCCATCAGAGTTACATTCTTCTTCTTCTTTTTTTTCTTCGAAATTTTCTTTCGACAAGAGGAAATAAGAGAAATAGATGATAATGAGGAAAAAAAGAAAATTGTGAGATTTACCAGCTAGTAATTGCTTCATTTGCGGAGTACGAGTCCGAATGTAAATATCATGTACAGCTAATTTATCTAGCTTCCCGTGAGGAAAGACAGATTCTGTCCACTTTGGTAATTTCAAACCAATATCTTTCTAAAAGAATTTCAAACACCAAGAATAACATCGTCAGTATCGTTAATTATCCACGTCTGTAACCTTCGCTAGGAAAATGAGACATTATTTACCTGTGCAAACAGGTACTGACGCAAATTGATCGTTCTGGATTGTGTAATATTACCACCTGTGTGTTTCGACAGATATCTGTAAACGTCTGTATGCTGTTTTTCAAATTCAATTAGTGCCGCATCTGTTCTCTCCACGTCGTTTCTCCATGCACGAAAATTCGCAGAAAATTGGCCATTATAGAGGCAGTCGATCGATGCTGGCAACGTCCATATTGGTATGGGTTGCCAATTTAAATCAGGTTCCCATCTGTAAAGTTTATTATACAAGTCAGATTTCAGTATTTATTACTTGTCCAGCAATTGAAATTTAATTTAATTAGAACCTTTGCTTTTTGTTTGGCGGGTATAGTCCAGCTGCCACGAGTTGTCCGCTCATGATTACTCTTTCTACTTCGTCGGCGCGGAACCAAACATCTTTCGACATGTAAATCTCTCCTAAGAATTGGTTGTATCTTTCGCGGAAATATTGGCCGAGTTTATATAAAGCCAGTTTACCGACCTAATTATTATTATTATTTTTTTAATATTAATTAATATATTCTTTTCAATTCATCTGTGTCATTGAAATTTAACTCTTCGTAAATAATAATCGAAACTGCGTTATGATCTATTAAAGACCTTTTATAATTGAAACTTTCACGATCTGGAAAATCTATTAAAAACATGACTTGACTTCGTTGGGTGATACAAAATTTTTTTTACACTTTTCCGAAGCCTGGAAAATTTCTTCTAGAAAGTCTAGACGTTCACTGAATTTTCCTTTTCTATCGTGCAAAATTTAAAGAAACTCAAGTATTTTAATACGTGCAAATTATACATTATAATTCAATAATAATTAACAGAAAGAATGACATACGTTAGTTAAACCTCCTGGCCCTGCTGGTTCGTAGGTGCAGTTAACGTAAGGATCGTTCGGATAGTAATTGATCCCCGATGGCATCCTGTTTCCATGTCTGAATACTGTTTGTACGAGTTTTACCTCGGCAAAAGACATTTGACAATAAAGGATGCAAACCATGATCCTAAAAATCCAAGCGACACCCATGTTTCTGAAACTAGCTGAAATATATATTACCCGATGTACACCTAACAGGCAAATTTGTTAAATTTCCCGGTCAACATCGATACTAAACTACCTCTTTCGTACAACGAAATTTCTATAAACCAAATAATAGATAGGAGTGAAAGGGAACTGATAATGTAGTAAGTTGAAAACCTTCGACCAGCATGTTTGAATGCAGAATGGATAATGCTCTTATCACTGAAGATAATATATTGATAAAATAAATATTATCGACTAAGTTCTTTTCTCATGGTCATGAAGAAATATATAGACGAATATTTTATTCGAAACTCAATCAGAGAATTCAATTAAAAGAAATTACATGAATACATAAAAATATTGTACGTTTCTCCTCATTTTTGTCCACGTGTTTTCCTTCTTTTTTTTTCAACTAATGTTTTATGTATACAACACGTCAATAGAATAGAAGACACTGCAATGGTTCTGCAACACTGTTATCATTGCACATTTAAATTTCGATGATTTATAGTTCTAAAGCATTTACCTTATCAATACTTGGACATCATGGTGTTTTAGCCATTATTATTCTTACGACACTTAAGGTGTCATGTGAAAACATTAAAATATGTATTTTAGTTAGTAAAAGTATAAATTAAAATTTATTAAAAATATCTAACTTTTAGTATAACTAATATACTCGAGATACGTAGACATACTTTTATGTTTCTGAGTTGAAATTTCTCAGCTGAAGCTGACTGCTCAATATTACAAATATAATAATGAAACACAATCACATCATATATTTGAAACACAATTACTTCTTAGGAGTTATCGTGATCACGTATGCGTAGTATCAGTATTATGTTGTAGAATTCTTAAAAACTTTATCACTTTAAATTTAAATTCAAATGTAAATTCAAAGCTTTGTTATCCGTTGAAAATGTCATTTGTCAACCAGTCGCGGCGAAGAATGATTTCGAAAAACTTCGTCGTAGCATTGTTAGCACGGTATATATGAAAAAGAAATTAGTTTCCAAAGGAACACCAGTCGAGACAATTTTCCATCTTGTTTTCTAGTAATGTAAAACTTTTTCCTCCCACTTTCAAGTTCAATTATTCCTTGAATATGCATTTTGTGTTATAAATTTTGCAAATCACAGAGAAATCTCTTCGTTCACAGTGTTATTGAAAGAATTAAAAGTGCAAGGTTTATCGATTTCAGAGTTTTAAACTTTCTACTTACTCATCTATTCTGTTAAGTTGAAAGAGCTGTTTAAAACAACCTACGCGATGGATTTTCTAAGCTTGTGTGTTTTCTACAGAACACTCTCCGATAGATAAATACTGTTACAGTAATCTCAGTGTCAAGGTCTTGAGATACGTAAGTACAGTTTCAACCAAAGAAACGAAAAGAAAAAAAAAAAAACCCATTAATACGTACGAATGTTGATGAAGACTAAACTGGACAAATTGTTTCGAGCTGTTAGTACCGGGAACAAAGAAAATTGAAGTAGGTGGAAGCTTCATCATATATATGGATCTAGACGCATAAATCTTTTTTGCTTCGTCTAAAGTAAGTATCAGTGACTGTATAAGATAGAAGAATTCTGAATATGTGAATAAATGAATATAAACGATTATATTGTAATATTATTATTAGATTATACAATAATAATATTATAATATAATATTACATTATAGAGACTCGCATTAATATTCGGCCACGGAATATTGAAATTGTTATGATTTTGAAAAAGAAATAGTAATAAATTAGAAGTATAGTAATAAATTTCAGAATTTGAAATTTCTATTTTTATAATATATCATTCATTTTATACTAACATGGATAAATAAAGACATATACGGATAGATAAATAAAAACATTTTTCTTCAAAAATGAAAATACCATAAATTGTCATAGTATGTAAAACATTGAAAAATTTGTTTCATTATTGAATCTACAATGGATTTGAAGATCGAAACCTCCCTTTTACGACTTCCAAAATCTTAATGTATGATTTTTCTTTTCGCCATTTTATTGATCCTTGAACTTGGATGACAGAAAGATTCAAGAAATCGTTTTCGCCTGATATTCACAGTTCAATAAATTGATGAAAGGAAATCATACATTAAACTTTCAGAGGTCGTTTTAATCTTCAAAACCATTCAGTCGCGAAGGAAATTTTTTAATGCTTTTCATGCACCTTACAATTTAGCATTTTTGAAAAGAAAAGTTTCTTCAGGAGAGCCAGGAGGATCATAGAATGCATTCTGAAAGTAAAGATTTGAAGCTCTAAAATGAGTCTGTTCATTATTGTACGATTTTTTTTTTACAAAATTATAACAATTTCAATGTAGTGGCCGAATATTATAGTATTCGAATATTAATATGAATTACTCTATATCTAAATTTTTTATAATTCATTTTTTGATATTTACTAATTGCTGAAAATCGAATAACGCTACAGTAACATTATCAGTGACCAGAATTACAATAACGTCATTGGTTGTCGTAATGTACGGGAAAAATTCAGCGTGATCTAAATAGGAGAAGAAAATACTTTCGACATAATTCATTTTAGATGAATTGATACGTTTAATAAATATGTATCCAAAATAAAACAATGTATTTTCACTGTGAATATATCTGATGATACTTGACAAAATAAATAATCTATTATAGTATTATAGGTGGTGCTTTGACAAAAAGAATAAATATCCTATTAAATTAATCACGCGACAAGTGCTTTAATGAATTAAATATTAAATAATTATATAATACGTATAAATATCATTCAATATTTAAATAAATTTAAATTCTCATTTCTTCTAGTAATATAAATAATTAAATTATGAAAATACCGATGATCTTCCACATGTATGTACACATACACATAAAATCTTATATATTATAATTAAAAATACATAAATTATACGTGCCCAATCTTTCCGTTAATCTATGAATTAAAACCTAAATAAATTCTAAATTCTCCATTTTCTTTGGTATCAAGGGGAATGTAATTCACAGTTTAACAGTTCCATTTTGCTCCATTATTTACTTTCAATGACTCCTGCAGTCTTTATCAGATTGTATTTCAATAGATCTAATTCTTCGATTGTCTTCTTATCTACAAATGCATCCGACAGGCCTTTATCACAAATCATTTCCTCATTCGATGGCGTCACATCTTCGATTAATTGCAAGAACTTGTCGAGAGGGCAGAGTATATCACAGTTAGGTAGTTGGAGTTCATTTCCTTCGGATGGAATGCCCACGTAGTAAACCACCTGATGATCATGAAGAAGAGAAACAAAATTTTTAGGAAATAATTTATACGAAGCATTGACAAAACTTTTTCACAGCGAATGCAATTCATCTCTCGTCTTACGTACCTTCACGTACCAACTGTTATCGATCTGATGAAGTTCCAATATAACTGAGCTTGAATATTCAGGAACGTGCGGATAATACAATCCGAGAGCGAATAAAACGGCGGCGACGTTGCTTTCGTGTCCACTGAATAAGTTCATTTTTTCTCCTTGATCTTCTTTCACGCCGTTTATATGATTCAACATATACCTTGTAATGATTCGGATAAACGGGCCTGGCGTTGACAAGATGAACAAATTTTGAGATTGAAAAAAATGTAAAGCAACCGGGAAGTGTAATTTTTACTAAACATTTTAAATTTGGGAAAATCGTAATGTTATACGATAGAATAACAAGAACAAAATAAACTCGATAAAAACGAAATGCGTGGAATTAAAATTAGATTATATTGTCATTGATTTACGTTGCTAAGATTTATGACAGAAGACATAATAATTTTACGTGAATGGAAATTATTATACATTTATTACATTACCTCCATATAGTCTTCTCAACAGAGGAGTCGAATTGGCGATTTCGTATGAAAACACTGTTGCGTTCCATAATTCTCCGTATGGGAATATACCGTGTGTCCAATTTGGCAAAACAAAACCATAAGAGGATTCGGCCATTAGCGTGTGGTACAGGTAATACATATCCCATGCTGTGGATATGTTTTTCCCAGTCCACTCTGTCAATTGTTTCATAAATCCGCTATAATTTTCCAGTTCTTGTTTCCCTTCCGGCGATTGCAACACTCTGTTGTATTCAACTGAAAATCTGAAAGCGAAAAATTATTAATTATCATCGTCAAGTTAATCATAGACTTTGATTATTATTTATTAAATGACATTAATACGTGTTGTAACTTATAATCAGATTTTCATGCAAATTTGTATTTCTAAATGGAATTAAATACTGTAACACTTGTATCATTATTTCATATAAATTTATATTTCATTGTTTTTACATGTTATATGCGGTTTCTAGATATTTCGAATACCAGCAGTCTATCCATTTTGTAGTTTATACTTACAAAAGGCAATCCTCCGGTAGAAAGAGGTTGTCTTCGTATCGTCGCAGGTATTTCGCGGGGATTGGCTGCCAATTCAGATTCTGATTCCAACGCTCTATAGTATCATTCGGCGGGAAAAGTCCAGCGAGAACTAATTGCAAAGACATTTTCGTTCTGTCGTAATCCGAGCTAAGAGCTGAGATTTCTTCAGGTACATAGAGCTCTCCCAAGAAGTCTCCATACCTCTCCCTCAAGAATCGTCCCAGTGTGTATTCTCGCATTTTACCCGACTAAAAAGAAATGTAATGCTTTATCGTATGTTTCATCACTGAACGTTTTATCAACTACAAAAAAGAAAAGAAAAAAATGATACTGCTTACAAGAGTTCGTTCAGAAACGAATGAAAAGTCGATAAATACGTACGTTGGTCAATTGGCCACGACCCATTGGATAATAAGAACAATTCAAGTAAGGGTCGTTCGGATATTTCTCATCGTCAATGGCGTCGGGTGTTCTATCGCCATGTCGGAATATCTGGAATTATAAAAGTCTGTAGATTTAAATTTTTCTTTTTAACTGGTTCTATTTTCGTCACGATCGACACTCTCAAAAATTTCGAACGAATGTTGCCTCAATTTTCAAGAATGTCTTGTCACTGGGAAACGTGCGTCAAGCACAAATAATGTCACATTGCTCCTTACCACATTCACTAGTTTGATCTCTGCTTGAATAGCTGTGACGCCGATTATTGCAACCAAAGCCAAAATCATATACATCGAAGAGAAACTTTTGCGACTGTTGAACGAAATCATATTGGTCATGTTCAATCTGAAATCAATACAAATCTTCCATGAATTATTATAAGTATGATCGTTTAATTTGAATAAACGATAATGACATTTGATAAATGTTTTTCACGTTTTTTAAATCAAGATCAGTGTCCCACAGTTATCGACAAGAATTTTCAAGGTGTAAGTTGCATTTGACGATGTCAAATAGGTCAGCCATAAGTTAAAGAGTAAATGGCTATAATGATTATAAAGCATCAACGGATAGAATGATATATAACTTTCTTTTGCGTTTACAGAATATAAATTTTCAAATGTCTATCCTGATAATGAGATCTAACAGAAATCAGTATCTTACATAGATCTTGTAACAATGATAAAATATCTTAACGTGACGTTTTTTGCATGAAGAGCAATTGTAGTAATATTTTTTATCGATAATGATTTTTAGTGTACATATATATATATATATATATAGGTAATATTAATAAATATTAATAATATTAATAAAAATTATATAATAAGTATTAATAAATATTAATAAAATATTATAATATTACTTATTAATAAAATTATATAATAGATATAATAAATATTAATAAATATTAATAAAATATTATATTACTTATTAATAAAATTATATAATAAATATAATAAATATTAATAAATATTAATAAAATATTATAATATTACTTATTAATAAATATTAATAAAATTATATAATAAATATAATAAATATTAATAAATATTAATAAAATATTAATAATATTAATGAAATTATAATATAAAATAATAATATATATTATTGGAATTAATAATAATAATACATATTTATTTTTAATATTGTTTATATCAAAGGAAATTTAGAAGGAGAGAATGTCGGACGCGCAATATTTCTCCAGTTTCGTGCTATTTCCAATATTATCGTTTTAGAATTTTTTTATACCTGTTCAGAGATGAACTGAAGTACACTTATGTCTGCACTGTTTAAATACTTATCGTAACGGCACGATGTGACAAGCAATTAATAATAGTGATGTACCGATTATGATACCAGTTAGCGAAACACTGGACATGTTTGCCTACGCGCAAATGATTTTAAAAAGGAGAACAACGCACGTCAAAGGGACATATTTTTCTCTGGAATTCATTTCTCAATTAGATTTCGATGCCATTCGATACCGTATATGCACATGTAATTGTATGAAATGGAAGTCCCCGTTTCCATGTTCATGCTGAATGTATTGTATTGTAGGCTTTCATTATGTGGTTACACGCCGGATGATAAGGAAAACCATATTAGAATTTTTTTTTTTTTATAATAAGAAACGTAAACAGATATCGTGGGAATTAACAGGATCATCACGTCACGATATAAAGTAACACGCATAGGAAAATGAAATTTCCTGTTGGGTCATTCCTCTTGCCCACTTCCTTAGTTTGTTTTCATTTAATCATCACACATGTATATTACCTGTTTGCTAGATCAAGCAAAATGGTACAAGCAAAATTTCGATCATTTTCATAAAGATGATGTACATATGTATATTTACATGAGACACATGTTATCTGATTTTACATTGCACTTCAAGTTTAAATATTGTATAAAGTGCTTTTCTCCAAAACTATATTCCATCATAATTCTGCAGAATTATGTTCTATATTAATTAATTACAGTCAATTATAATTCTGGCTTGTATTTCTTTGTCCATCCATCCAAAAATATATCGTTGATATTTTGTTAAATTTAGTATTATTCAAAAATTCACTTTAATAAAAGAACGATGCATCAAGACGAACGACTTGAATTTTTTTTTTTTCTTTTTTATTATCAAATGATATTTATTCAACTTTTATATCAGATAGTGTGACATCTGTATAAATAATGGAGCTAAATCGTTTTCATATGTGGATAATATTTGCGTTTTCACATTTTGTTTATGTAATTGATTTACTGTAATAACTTGTTCATTTCACCGGCGAGGGAATATTTCAATCTTATCTCATGCTTCGTTTAATTCTTCAAAGATAAGAGTAACTTATTTATGCATTATTTGATGTACGAATGAACGTACGAAAAATAAAAGAAATGAAACCTGTAAAATTTTGTTCAAAACAAGATTCTTACAAGACAAGAGCATTCATACAAGACAATTTTACGCGCGTAAATGACACGGCGGATAAGTTATTCTTGGAAATGAATTTTTACAGGCATGATTCGTTTTAATTGATTTATTCACGTAACATTATATGCATTACCGTGGTGGGTATATTACGATATAAATGTTCAAGAATAATTGTAAATAACAAGTTACAAGACACGTAACAGTCCTTAAGAAAATAACTTTATGACAATCATTATCTTCGCGAACAGAATTATCATTCGCTGAAATTACAATTTCAATTTTTTTACGAAATAATAATTATTCTTGTACGCGTTGTATTGAATATAACGAATATTAGAATATTATCTTTTCAAAAGTATAATAATTATCAAATTTATAATAATTAATATATAATATTATAATGATCATATTGACTACATTTGATAATATGATTAATTGTTTCTAATTGATTAAATTTCAGCATATAGCATGCACATGCAGCCTATCATTCATAATGAAAATACTAATATACTAATGCTTTACGTATAAAGAAGGTAGCGAGTGCTATGTTATCAGTTTAATGTTCTTAGAATTAAGATTTCATTACGACTGAACGAACTATTGTCCAAAATATATATCATCTCGTTGGTCCATTAAAATATTTTGTATCTGTATAAAATAATTATCGTGTAAAATATCTTTTCATCAAAATTTCGTTACTCTGTATGATTTTTTTTCGGAGTTTTGAAAAAGATTGCAACATCGTACAATCACGATGCGATTGTAAATTTTTACACCCGTATGGTTTGTAGATCCGTAGAGACGATATTCACGAAAGAGATCGTTCGATAATGATACGAAAAAATAATCAATCTGCTGATGCGAATTTGTAATTGCATTTTTGCTGATATGAACTTGCAATTACATAAATCTGTGGAGGAATAATGAATAAGAAATACACTAATACATTATAGTGGTGTGACAGACATTTGATGCACGATCAAAAAATCATTAATTTTCTACGACGGAGTCACCTTCTTGGTTTTCGTCGCGTGCAATTACAAATAGTTAAATGATTCCTTATAGCGTGTGTAGTATTAATGCAAATCAAGCGGAAAATTTAATTATTACTTATATTATTTCTGTAGCAGTTATTTAAGGATTTATGTGAACGCATTACATTCGCAAGCAGAAATTATGTTCCGATTTCGCGAAAAAAAAAGTCTTTACACCATCAAGTGTTTCACGAATAATTCATTTGCACGCATTGTAAGTTCTCTTTGTTCTCACTTGTTGTGCATTATCGTTATCGGTAGAAAATGCTTGTTACTGTACATAAAAAATTGTTATGCCCGAACAAAAATAGTACGTTTACAAACGAAAGGAAGAAAGAAATCGTACTTTTGAAATCCTTATCGATGCAGTGTCTTACTAGCATAAAAAAAAAAAAAAACATACAAATATAAATATAATTAACAGAATTCAGTTACTAGTATCGACAATAAAACAATGACAATCTAACATAGGAAGATAAAAATTTAACACATTTGTACAAGCGAAATAATCTAGTAATTTCAATAATAATGCGCATTGAAACAATTATCGTCTTACCTTTGATCAAAGTAGAAGCTGACAAAGGCCGTGGATTTGGAAACGAATAGCTTTAGACAGAATAGATTTCTAGTGCAACGTTGCAAACATTATGTACGAAATGTAAGAAAGTTAAACTTTATCAAACGTTAAGTTATACATCCTCGGTATTTAAATGTTCAGCCTTCAGCTTACTTGCTAATGGCAAACACACAGGCACAATGAAATGTATTATCTCAACAATTATTCGACCAGCAATTCACGATACGATCGTTAAATTGCTCGCGGTAAGTACGAATCTGTGTAATATTCGGCAAGAAAGAAGAAGAAACAAATCGACTTGATTGTGCAAGATTCAGCTTCGAAATTTGATTCAAAAGTGATCAATGATAATGCAAGATACAAAATATATATGTGACGGCGTCATATAAATAAACGTACTAATACTATCTTGCCGATCGAATTAGACAAGATTAATATTTCTTTTTTTTTTCTTTTTATTTGGCGTAGTCTTCGTAGAGATAACTCACAATCAGACATGCTTCGTTTAATCTAAAGTACGACCACGTCACGTTAATATGCCTGTTATTATAGTGCAAAGTGTATGTGTAGCACGTGGTCGCGAGCTTTATCACGTGGACATAATCTTCAAACCTGAAATTTTCTCGATGATAAGGTTCACAATTTATGCTATCGCCATGTACGTACGTTCGACTGGCGCGTAGAAAACTCGTTTCTAGCTAAAAACCAGGTTAACAATAAACGGAATGATCGGAAGGATTATCATCCTGTTTAGTTCACGTTGGTTTTATCGTTTGAAGAAAATTAATTATAATTGAAAGCTTAATGCGTTTTTTCTTTTGTTGGCCAATTATTGAGCAATAATTACAGAGGGTCAGAAAAGTATTGGTACTCCCCTACTTTGGGCGATATCTTTAGTAAAACAAATGATACATTATTAGAGAAATCTACTTTCTACAAAAGTAATGTACACAGTAGCAATTTCCAATAGTTGTAGTAGTGACACACATTTGTGTTCAATGGTGGAGTACTAAATTTTTTTAAATTTTATTATAATATATAGATATTTTTGTTATGTATGTAGATTTTTAGTTTTGTAAATTTACAAAATATACCCTTTTATAAGTACTGGAATGTTATCGAATGGCATCGCACCATACCAAACATACCAAACATAAGGAAAAAAACACTTGTTTTTAAATCATTAAAAATAATTTATATTTTGTTTAAATACATGGTAGAACTAAAAACCCTCGTAACTTTTTGATTCTCGAATTTTTACATTACTTGTATCATTATCGTATAACTCGTTATTGAAAATTGCTACTGTGCACGTTGCTTTTGCATGTAGTAACAGATTTTTTTTTAATGTATAGTTCGTTTTCACAAACATTTTGCAGAAAGACTAAGTGTGCGAATGCCTTTTCGATCCACCGTGTATGCTTGATTGTAAGTGTAACAATTTATTAATCTAATATTTTTTTAAGCACAAATTGAAAAGTATTTTCATCTGAAGATATGTGATTGCAACACGTGAGTCATAGTATAGAGATTAAATTACGAAATATCGTTCATCGATTTGTTATTAATTGCTAACGATTAAATTTATCTGAATTTCTACTTGAACAGACTTATTGAAAAAACACTTCATAATTTATTTTTAGCTCTGATGTTTAATTTCTCGAAGAGGAAGTCACTATATTTCCTTCGGATGTCTTGCTACTGCAATTGCTTGCTTTAATGATACTCAGACATTTGCTCGTTAATTACATTTTATTATGAATTTATGTATTTGAGATATGACTGCGTGATCATCTCGAGTTGTTTGCCTATTAAATCTGACGAGAATTGTCGCTAAAGCAAATAAATTTAGTAAACCAAACAAGATGTGCCTGAGTTTTTCTCAAATAAAACAAAAATAAAAACGAAGAACTTTTAATTGATTATTAAATATATTTACAACTCTTTTTTACCAGACCAATTGTTACAATCCGTTTCGAAAAATCCATCACGAATAATCTTTAAATCCAAAAATGGAGTCAGTTAAAATTATTATATCTTTGAGCTGCAACTTTCTCATATTAGTGTCGCTAAAATTAAATTGGAGAGAGGTGAGAATTTTTCAAGAAAATTTTTATTACTATTCATAGTAAGAAAAGAAAGTAACCGGCTCCCAAAATTTTAAATGATCCCTTAAAGATCATCAACACCCCCAGTAACCAGCAATCTTCATTCATGCTTTGATATGAAATTTCACTGACAAATTTTCCGAAGAAAATGTTTATTTTCTCTTAAAGATTTGATTTAAAAACTTATTGTACAATATAGCAAGAATTCGCTAAACTTCTTTTACATTCTTTGAAAGCCTAGAGAAATTAAATTAAAGCTAGACAATTAAAAACGACTCAGTTTGAGCTAACCCAGAAAGAGTCAATAAAACGGAAAGAATCAAAATGACGATGTTAACAAAATAAAACAAGTAAGAAAAAATGACAAGCAATTAATATATATTAATTCTTACTTTGAGCTTGGATGTCTCCCATGAGCCAGACTCATACCATGGCGTATCACAAGTTTAAAACAAACCTAACAGACAGAGAACGCTTTCATTTTATAAGATCCGTGATCTTTCGATCAAAGCTTTATAACTGAAAAAATCAGACCTGCTTGCCAGGAATTGTACAAAGCCCGGCAAGATTCTTACCTATGATAAAATTGACGATTTCACGCGAAGGCTACCGATTAAATTTGCACAGATCTGATGCACGAACGCTCGGAGACACCATCGGCAGATACTTTATCTGATTGTTATCATCACACTAAGAAGCAAATACCGCGACGCCAGTTACCATGAAAAGTTAGAACAAGTCTCAGCATCACAATTACTTTGCAGTGAATACAGAGAGGTATCGCCAGGATAGATAACTATCTCTAAACAAAACGGTATAAAAACGGCACTTCAAAGCACCTGTCGGTCTAATAATTGTGCAGCTGTCATGTTGTTCTATTGTTAGACTGAAAGACTAAAAAGTAAGTGATACGACATTGAACATAATGTCCATTTCGACACATTCCTCTTGATTTCATAGATAATATCCTGACGGCAGAGAGATAAGACACGAAGTACGTACGAATGTTGTAACGAAACTATCGAAGGAGATCTTTATTAAAATTAAATTGTTTCTAGGGATTTGTCGATCGTGAAGTAAGAATCGAGAAGCATTGAAGATGAAAGCGGTTGTATCCATGCTGAGTATACTTTGTATCGTAGCGAAACCTGTTGAATGTATACCGGAATTGCAGTTGGTACAGATCGTAAGAGTCGTGATGTTCCAGTGAAGTGAAACTTATTATATATAACCGCACATTTCTCTTCACAATTTTTCTCTTCTTGCTCTTTTATTATTCTTTAACGAGTAAAAATTTAGTAGAGCAACCAAGTAATGTTATTTACAACATTTTTCAGATATTCGCCCATAAAACGTACGCACCAATTTTGGAACTGATAAATAGCAACGATACAGATTTGCCACATTTTTTATCCTATGAATACTTCAATACCGCTTCAATCGGCATGCCTCGTGTAAGTTTCTGTGTCTTATCAGAGAAAATGATAAATTAACTACATATCGTTAAAGAAAATTTAATGTTTCATTGGTGTTAGTACACGAAATTAAAAGACACATCATTTAATTATATTCATCTATTAATTATATCTGACTAATAAAAGTCAATAAATAAGAAAAGTACAATCACATATTTCAATCGTACAAGTAATTAATGAAATTTTACTGTCAACTATATGAAAATCATTCAGTTGAGCGAAGATTTTTATCTGTTTTTTTTTTTTTTTTTTTTTTTTT
>CAJDYZ010011778.1:82893-93376 GCA_903986555.1 Heterotrigona itama
ACACGCTTCTGATTCCATTTTCACGGGACTACTGAAAAGAACGCTGGAGAAGATCCTTCATTGAGGCACGAGACAAGTTTCCAAAAACTACGCTGTGTTTACCAGCGACTGAACGTTACCGTAACCGTGTCTCGTAGAGAATTCCATCTTCGAATGGTGTATACCCGTTTTGAAACTGGACGGAGGAGAGAACCGGCGCGGTATGCGCCGGTTTCGCCTTGCAATGGGGAACGGGCCCGACTCGTTGCGTACTACGCAACGTAATAACGTGGATAGTTAAAGCGGCGTGTTACGACACGTGTTATTACGGCAAGTGACTGGTTAGAACGTTGGATGAAACATTCGTGAAAACCGAGGCTGAATCCTGCGCGCGTGAAAGAGCGCGCGCCGATCGATCGCGATCGTTGCACCAACACTGACTACCTCTCTCTCTCTCTCGCGAGAAGCAAGAAAGACCGTGACCTATGCCTTCGACAATGTTGCTTGATCTATCGACGAAACATAACTGTCGGCTTGAGAATTTCCTTTCCTTCTGCGCTGGTCCACATGCGTGCAATGACACGCGAAATTATTCGAACGAGTTCGTCACATCTACATTGCACGTTCCAAATGTATAAGTATCACGTGGAAATAATTATAAATAATTATAAATATTTGAAAATACTCTTTTTGTTAAAGATCTATATTTCGTGCGAGGATACACGCTCGTATTCACGGAAATGTTCGTCTTTTACCTACGTCTTACGTGAGTGACATATATTACGACTATAGAAACAGAATGTCTCGAAAACTTTGATAACATTCTCTAAATGAAGAGATAAACGTCGCACAGTCGTTTTAACTTAAATTATAGAATGATCGCCGTAAGATATTGGAACAGTGAATTGTAACATTGTACATGCGATTTATTGTTCAATTCACTTTCACTCTCGATACTTTTCGCTCGATAATACGCGCGATAATCCAGCGGTAATTTAGACATTGCGAATACCGTTAGTAATCTCATTCGCAAGGAAACCTGCCATTCTAGATCCAGTTTGTGCAAATTAAAAGTTTCACGAGCGAATTTTTAACAAACGCGAAGGAATGAGTCACTGCCAGTTGGTTTTGTTACATGCGTCATACGGGCGAAAGGATTGCGTTAGGACCGCAAGGTTCTCTACCGTGGAAAGATTATATCAGTGAAAAGAGTATATCGTTGATAGAGATCTGATATTGTGGTGTATTAAAATCGTGTCAATCGCCTGTGGTGAATAATTAAATTAAACGAGCTAATAATATCGAATTGAATGATTATAATCGAATAATATATATAATATATATGACTGTTACATAATTTCATTTAACTAATTGTATAATAGTAGATAATAACAATTATTCAATGTGTAATTAAGGCATTATTAATTTGCAAAATTTCATTTGCACAATTGCGCCAGCCATCAAAATTCTAGTACTTTGTCATTGAACGAGGCTAATGAACCTCCGAGGAATTAGCAAACGAGTCGATTGAAATTTTCATTTCGTTCGTAAGCGTGAGGGGAATCCCGTCAAACGGAGAGAATGCAACGAGGTTATACAGCCAAACCTCGGTCACCCAGGTGTTCCATTGCCGGAATGTTTTATCATTCAGGCAGTACGTTTCCTGCTATGTGTATGTGCAGTTTAATGCGACAAAAAAAAGAAAAAAAAAAGGAAAAAGGAAAAATTCTATTCTCCAAATACAATGCCGTGTTAAATCAAAAGAAACTTTCGCTTCGTAATCAAGTGGTTAGTAACATGAAAACAGTTTATCTTTATACGTATGTTGTAAAAAATTTTTATATAATTTTTGCATTATGGGGTGAAGGTATAATGATTTCTACTTAACATGTATGAAATCGATGTCTGATTGTTAAATAATGAAGATACGTTCCATGACGAAATAAAATGAGCATAAGTTCGTTAAACTATCACCTCACTATTGTAAATTAAGAAATAAAAAAGAAAAAATTACTTTTTATATATTTCATACATATCTCCGGCGCTTAAGTCTTTCACTTTCACGAGTTCTGTCGCACGTGGAATATAATTAAATTTCAACCCCTCTTAAGCTTTTCCGATCAATATTTATGGATCTGTTAATATATAAATATGCTTGTTTGGAAAATTAGAATCAATGAAATTCAAAGTTTTCAACTACTGTTCCCTTCTTTTTTTTTTTTTTTTTTTAAATATTAAATTCAAGCGGTTGATCGAAAACTTTTCCAACACGTGTTCATCTCATTCTAATATGGCATTGAACACCTATCTCCCTATTTGCTGCAGTGATCGAGGTTCCATTACTATAGCAAAACAACGGAGCAACGTGACCTTTTTTCCAAGATTTACGACAGATCGAGCAAGTCCTTCCAATTCTTCCAATTAAACGCAGAGCCTACTCTGCACGATCCTCGAGTGCATCGAGTGAAATACGCAGTGAACTTTGTGAAATGTATAATGCAGCTTGAACACATACACGGCTGCTATCGAGCAACGTTCGTGTGCGTAAGTATACAATACATAGTGGGCAGTACGTCCGTTTTATATTTGCATATACACGTACGACTTGTCAAAGAAAATTGCAGCGTTGATTAAATGTTGCTCGTCAGGCGTAGGAATCCCGAGGTTGAGGAAGAAAAAAAATCGTTGCAACGCGTTAGAATTATAAATGTCGCAATGGTGATTTCAGATATATATCGTGTCCTTTGAGGAAGGAATTGTATAATGGCTCCTTGATGACTCGTGGTATTAAGATTCTTGGAAAGGCTCGTACGTGAAACGAGTCGCATGACGAACAGATCGTCGTTCGAATTTTTTTAAGAAATTTAGGAACGAATGAATTTGCCCATCGCACGCTGTATAGAAGAAAAGAAACCGTGTTGAACATTTTCAGAAGTTAAAAGAATTTTAGAACGTCGTTGAAATTTTTTAAGAATTGAAGAGATATTTTAATAAGTAAACAAAGAGCCAAAGGATTCACGTACGACCAGTACTGTACTGAGAACTGACCACGTGTGCGTAATTTTTTGAAAAATTGAAAAAAGTAAAGGGTAATCAAAATAAATCCATCGTTAAAGTTGAAAGAGCAATAATTTTTTGAAAGATTAAAAGAAGAGGAAGAATTCAAAGGGATCTTCGTCACAAAAATAAAGAATGAAATACCAAACAAAAAAAATCATTAGAAACACACACCCAGTTGCGAACACGTTGTTCGGAAGAATCGTTCGCGATATCAAAAAAACCAAAAAACGCCGAAACGAGGATAAACCTGAGGAAGTGACTTCCGTGTAAACTTCACGGTCGACGCGTATCGCTGCTCGTTGCTCGCGAAAGTCTCCGGTACCGTTTTCCCCGGATTTCGTTGACCAAAACGAGCCGCGTGTCCTCGTAAATAAAAAAAAAAAAAAAAAAAAAAAAAAGGGGGAAAAGAAACAAAAAAAGGAAAAAAAAACTCGACTTCATCCTGTTGCTTGTCGTCAGACGTCAACGAACCTGAACCGTGCATTATCACCTTGACTCGCGAGGCTCATTACGACGCGTCGGCTGTCTAATCGTTTATTCCGCGCGGCGTGTTTCCCTGACCTACATGCTCCTTTTCCTCTGCCTACGGAGCTGCGTGCACGCCACGCGGCTTCTACTAGCCCGGACTCGTTGCTCGAGAGCGGGATTCCAACGCGGTAAAAGCTGCGATCGCCACGAGAATTTCAACGCTCACGAGAGCAGCAGCGAAATCTCGTGAGTCATTTGCGCGGACGGTTTCTTGCAGGAACGAGATGGAGAACGGTTCTGCACAGGTGATGTCATTTGGCTAGCTGGCAGCAGATAAAATGGATTCGCCAGTTCTCGTGGCGATGCTGCTTCCTATTGGATATTGGTTATTTCAACGCCAGAAAACTAGAATTTTCGAGAGGTCCGCTGGGACAATGAGTAATTGAAAAATCTTCTCCCCGTAGATTCTCGAACGAGCTTGATTTTCAACAATTTTTCAGAAGTTTCAACGATCTTTATATCAATATTTTCCGTGAACATTTTATATCTTGATCGAATAGTTTGATAATAATAAAATATAAATAAATTTTGTCACAAATATTATAATGACACGTTTAAATATTATAATATTGATATAAATAAATAAATAATGAATATTCGTAATAAAATGCAATATTAATAAGCATATGCAATATTAATATACATATGCAATAATAATAAATAAATAATGAATATTATAAATTTATAATATTATAATATTAATGTAAATAAATAAATAATGAATATTATAATAAAATGCAATAATATAATTAATATGATACATAATGAAATAATATAACAACTTATGCAATGAAAGTAAATATTTTTATATAGATAGAAGCATTCTTATTCGTTGCAATTTATTAATTATTTATTATTTATTATTCGTTGCACTTTAATCAGTCGTCGATAGTTTTAGTGTTAATTAAAGTTTGAATGTATAATACAAATGGTTTCAACTTTAATTGTTGCAACTGGGTTTTAGTTGGCATCGATTGAACATTGATTAGACTTGGACGACTACGAATGAATTCTAATTAACTTTCATTGGATTTAGGTAAAGTTCGATTATACTTAACTGTTGAGAAATTTAGTTAGGATTTAGTTGGGTGAATTCTGCTACCAGTTTAACAAATTCTACTTTACCAATTCCAATTGACTTCGACATCAGGTTAGGTTTATTAAAAAATTCTACTTTAATTCTACTTCAATTGACTTTGACTTCAGGTTAGGTTATTAAAAAATTCTACTTTACTCATTCCAGTTGAATTTAGGTTAGGTTTAGATTGGGTTAGGTTAGGTTTATTGAATTTAGGTTAGGTTAGGTTAGCTTAGGTTTCGTTAATTACAGTCGAATTTGATGTAGTTGACTTCGGATAGACTCTGAATAAATTTGATCGCTAATCTGATTAATTATAAATTCAAACACATTCCTCTAATTCCAATGTAGAACTACTTCCTCGAATATGTTAAAAAAAAAAAAGAAAAAATTCTTCTCGAATCGATAAAAATGGTTTTGAAACCAAAATCGCCAAATTCGATCGAAATCGTGACGTTCAAGAAACTTCAATTGAAATCGTAAAACAGAAAGTGGAACAAGTCAAATTCCAAAGTCGATTCAGAAATCGATTCGTCGGCTGGAAATTGAAATTTCAATGGGACGAACTTGATGAGGGGACGATCTATGCGTGATGGTCGTGTGAATGATCTTTATCCTACTTTAGTATGAACTCCGCGATTACGATTAATTGATAGTTGTACTAACCGTTTGCAAATTCGTGGCGATGAATACAGTATAGACGCAGCAACTTCCCAATTGATATACCATAAGGAATACGTTTATCGTGTGACTGCAAAACAAATGATTTCTCACCGTTGAAATTTGTTCGCAGCAGCTACTATTTTATTATACATTGATGGATAATCTCGATTATGTGTTTACTTTATTTTGTTACACCGTGAACAACTCGGCTTATACACTCAACGTATATATAATCTTCATATGAAATCGATAACAGTTTTCGTAGTCTTCATTAATAAATAAATCGTAAATACGAATGAACAGATTCAGAACAAGTATAAAAATATAATATAAGGTCGGAGGATCTTATAAATTTTGTGATCAAAATTTTTGCTAAGAAATTCGCAGTTTTTTTTTTACCTGCTCTAATTCTTCGTCAAAATCTGTATTACGCGATCGATGACTACCAAAGTATTGCCTTAAGAATCGTGTTGTATAAAAAATATTTCGAAAATCGTAAATCTTGAAAATAGAGAGATTTTCTCGGGGAAATTCATCTGAATGTTTCGACGAAAATTCTCGATCGAAATACTCACATAGAAGCCTTGGCAAATCGCCTGAACGGCGCTGGACCCTCCGACAGAGCAGCTTCCGCCGTGGCAGGATAAGATAACGAGGCTACCTTTTTCCTCTTGCAAAGCTCGTATTCCGAGCTGACCAATATCCTCATGCAATAAGTACAGAATATACCTATGATTATGGTTGCCACTATGCCAACACCATATCCAGCATGGTAGAAAGCCTTTGGCATCGCAAGGATTCCAGTGCCCAAGCTGCCTTTCAACAGATGTAACAGCGTCTCCCAGCTCCTATAATATTTAACATAATCTTCCAATTATATTTAATTACCTTCTAACGATCAGAAAACATATGACAAATAACAAAATCATTACACATCTCCAGCTATGTGAAATAATTTACCATTGAAATGATATTTCAATGTTTAATTGGTGGTGATAAATGATCAATAATAATCTGATTATGGAAAGTAATAATCGTCAATAATTAAATTATGGAAAAAAGTAAGTAAAGTAATTAAATTACTAATGAAAAGGAACGAAGAGATTCACGTTTAGAGCAGAATACGTGAAATTTATCACGGTTGTTTCGAGACAAGGAAGAAGAAATTTCTTCCTGTTATATTATTCTTGCATTCCTCTCTTCTTGAAAATAATTGAGAGAACCTGATGGAATGAAGTTTGACGATGATAAGAATAATGGGATAACTTCTTAAGAGTTCGTTAATATTAAATCTGGATAGTATTAATGTCTAGTCTGGATAATATTAAGTCGACTATGATTCTCCACGAACTTCTTCGATTTCAAGACGAAGCGTCATCGACCTTTGTTCACGCGCGTGGAGCAGAATTTTTCGGCGCTATATATTTCCACGAGAGCACGGGGAATCCTTCCGTTTCGTCGATTAATCGCAATAAACTGCCGTGTAATTTGTATCCAGAGAAACGCGGTCGGAATAAACGAAACGTCGCAGTTTCGCATGCGTGCCACGTTCGACATTATGCGAACGTCGGTGATTTCGTTCGAACCTAACCGGCGTCCGATCTTTTCTCTCCCCTTTATTTTGACGCTTGTGCAAATTTCAATTCTTTCTTTATGCATCATTCTATGTAATTCGGTGTATATAACTTTTCACTAAAATTCTCATAAAAACGCGTAAAAATCCACAGTATCGAAATCCGCGTGAATTTAAGTAATTTAGGCTGCGTACTTTTTTTTATATAGTTCGTGTGAAATTCGAGTGCAAAAGTATTTTACTTATTGTTAGACACCTAAAATATCGTTGTAATATTTAGAAAATGAAACGATCGTCTATGTGTTGTCGAGTCACAATGTGAAAACATGAAAATATGAATTTTGTACAAATATCCAAAGTCTGTTTATGAGAATTGTATGCAAAAAAAAATGTAGAGGAAAAAGAAGAAAAGAAAGATCAAAGGTGAAAATGACACTCACGTAGTTGGATGTGTAACGTCTCTGTGATCGTAAGGATTGTAATCCTCTTCGTACTCCTGTACGCTTTTCTTCTTCTCCTCAAGCTCCAGCACGTAGATGTTGGACTTGCGAGATGGATCGTAGCTGGAATTAAAAGAAGACAATACCAATGAATTTCTCTGTCCCTCTCAGTATTATTCCTTCAATAATTGCTCGATAATAATTTTTAACATTATGATTGATGTTACTTGAGATTAATTTAAATCGAAATCAATTAATTTAAATCAAATTGCATATTCAGTCGCTAGCTAAATAATTTATCTAAACTACGAACGTTTGACAATAATGTGAACGTACCCATTTTGGCTGTTCTTGGACGACCACCTTTTAGTATCCAAAGCATCCTGAAACACAATGACGTTTTTCTGTACGTTAATTATAGATTGCAAGGACAACATCGATCGAAGGAAACTTGACAAATACAACTGATTTCTATACAAGTACACTCCACGTATTAAATACTGAATTCTTCAAATTGTTTTCTTCCTTCACAAAATTCATCCATGACTCTAATTGATATTCTTTATTAACATCAAAATTTTTAAACTCGACAAGAATTCCGCTAGTGATTCGACAGTGTGCGATTCCAAATGAATCAGCCTAATCAGTCTAATTGATCATCGTGAAATGTTGAATATACTGTCAACGAAGGTATTATCTTCGTCGCCCTCCTGATAATCATGTGTTTATCGATCGAGAAATTCGCGGATTCACGTGGACTCTTGCTGGCAAATCTTCGGCCGATTTGCAATTCCGCCGCGGTGAATAACAAGCGATCCTCGCGGAGCGCGTAACCGTGACTTTCGTACGTGATAAATCGACCAAGTTTAACAAACATTCGTCGACGGTAAGCATATCAAATCTGCGTGACTTTGTGTTTAGTCTACTTTCGTTGAATACGCGATGAATCCTCGCGATGACGATGACGACGACACGCGTTCCTACGCGTTCGTTTCGTTTTTTTTCTTTTTTCTCTCTCTCTCTCTCTCTCTCTCTAAAAAAGTGTGTATCTTGGACATTTACGAGGGATAAGTTTGATCTTATCGGAGCTATGAATTACACGCGCGTGTCTTGACGTTCATTAGCTGACGTTAAAAGCGACTTTACGAGCTTGCGGATGTCGTCGCCAGTGATTTAGAAGTTGCACTTGGAACTGGGATAAAAATGGCGTTCGTTACTTCGATAAACAGATGATGAGAAAATATTAGCTTGTTACATTTGTTGCATGTAATAATTTGAAGCTTAAAAAAAAAAAAATCTATGGATGTTGTGTTTGATTATTTAGAGAGACGTTCGCACACATATGCAAGCATTACAAAAGCAAGATAAAAATTTATCGTTTTTAGTAAGTAGTCAATTATTAAATAATTAAAGGATTATTAAACAATGTACGTGTATATTCAAAATAATTTGATTAAAACAGTGACGAAAGAGTGTCGATTACTATACAGATAATGGAAAAAATTGCCAGAATTAAGCGAATTAAAGTCAAATGGACCTATTTACGTTCGTCGATTTTGCTGCAAGAGAAATTGAATTTAAAAAAAAAAAAAAAGGATTGCAATCACAATCCTGCTATTTTTAAATCCCGACGTAATTCGAGAAATATTCTACACCGTGGAATCACACTTTCGGATAAAAGTACATGTTTCTTTGAAGATTCCATTTATTATTATTATTTGCCTCAGTTCGATTGTACAGTCTGTTGAACGCTATAATTTACTGTTGAAACGATGAATTATTACGCGAGAATGGAAGTAAAATGTTTATCCTCAGAATTGTTTCTCGACAAAATATTGTTTCAATATGTTAGTTCATAGTTAATTGGAAAAATCAACACAGAACATATTCGGGGAAATTATTGTGGATGTACATTTCAGACTGTCGATAAACATCCATTAACAGGTATACATACATAACTATGCCAATACTTGTATTCCAGATAAAGAACACAATAAGAGAGTGTGGAAAATAAGGTGGAAAGAAATTTTTGAAAAAAAAATTGATGTTACATCACATTTTGGTAAAAAAAAATTCTTTCTTGCTTAAAGATACATAAATAGATATATATCATAAATAAATAATGAAATGAATAAATACATCATAAGTATAATAAATGTAATACATCATAAATACAATAAATATATATATATTTATTTATTTATGTTAGTATATTATAAAAATATTAAATATACATATTAATCACATATTAATAAATATATAAATAATTGTAAACATTTCAGATAGAAATATAAGTATAATAAATGTAATACATCATAAATACAATGAATATATATATTTATTTATTTATTTATATTAGTATATTATAAAAATATTAAATATACATATTAATCATATATTAATAAATAAATAAATTAATCATATATTAATATATAAATAATTGTCAATATTTCAGATAGAAAGCACAATGAGAGAACGTATAATAGAAAATAAAGTGAGAAGAGAGTAAAAGAAAATCGAGATCGTATTTGATATAATAAATAATAATTCACGTGTGTGGATGCAATGTAGTACATTTCAGATGGAGAATACAATAAGAAATTGAAAAATCGAAGCTAACATCTTCGTACATACAGAAATATATAAATACTCGGTACATTCCATAGACAGAGAAAACGCAACGGGAATTGATCAGGCAACGTGGAAAATAAAAAAACGCGAAAAGTGACAAATGAAATTGAAGTATTATATCACAGTTTGGTAAAAAAAAATTCTGTGACAGGAAAACGTAACAGCAACGGTGTCGTCATCGATCGTGTTATAACATAAAACTTTCCACTATCCGAACGATACTTCGTATATAACGCACCTGGAGCATGCGTGTCTCGCATGAAGCTGTCCCACAACATACTTCTAACAATGTTATATCACAATGCATTTTTCCTTCAAAATATCCAGAAATATGTAGATTAGATTATTAAGGGAAAGAAGAAACAAGAAGGATAAGAAAACTCGTTTTTGCGCAGAAATTGTTATAAAGTGTTATAAAGACACTTGAGAAAGTTTCGAAGTAAGTGGAAAGATTTCGAAATTATTGGAAAATATCACATTAATTTACATGGAATATATATATATATATATATATATATATATATATATATA
>CAJDYZ010011778.1:108383-131859 GCA_903986555.1 Heterotrigona itama
CTAGGAATCCCTCGTCTCCTCTCTTCTTTTGTTCGTTGTTACTATTGTCACTTTGTTCGTTGCACTAGAGTCGAGTTTCCAAGTTTCGCAGTCGGTGTGCCAAATCGAGGTTCGAACACTTAAAAGCAAGTAGTCTAACGCTACTCACAGCGACACAGTGGGGTTCCAAAGAACCGCTGAGTCGGATTATAAAGGACGCTAGGCTAAAAGAATCTCACCTCATCCTTTCGAATTATTGTATGTATTGTATGATTGTATATGAACATTAAAGTTTGTAAAACGTTATCAGGTTCAGTTGTAAAACGAAAAACGATAAACTTTAACGTTTGTAAAACGATATCGAGCTAAGAACTACGCAATCTACAGTTCAATTTAGATCGTGCAAATTTCTTTCCTTTTTTTATTTCACGATCTAAACTGAACTGTAGGGACAATTAGTTGATAAGTAAAATGTTAGACCCTCCAGCGGGGCACCATGGGACGACGAGGGATCTCGCAGGGACATCGTTGGATGCGAGCTTTCAGTTGCGTGCGTTTAGTTTTAGTTAATCATAAGATAGTTAGTATCTGTAAATTCACTGTGAACGCATTCTGTACAAAGACACGTTTATTTAACTTGGAACGAAATTAGGAATCTCTCCTCTCCTCTCTTTCGTTCGTTGTTACTATTATTACTTTGTTCATTGCACTAAAATAGAATTTCCAACTTTCGTTGTCAGTGTGTCAAATCTGCAGCTGAGAAACTGCAGCCTCGTCCGAAAGAATGATGTGAGGTTCTTGTAGCCTAGTGTCCTTTGTAATCTTGTAGTGTAGCGTCATATGATAACACTGTAATAGATCTTAAAAATCACATTGCTGACGTACTAGTTCCCCAACTCACCGCTGTTTAAACGTAGAGTGCGCTAAAAAAACATTGATTTTTTTTAGTATGTCGGTATTTCAGATCACGAACCACAAAAGTCCATAAGATGCAATGTCTATTCATATACGTCTGTGACAAGATATATGAATGTGCACGCTTTATTTTTAACTGTTTCGAAACATTAAACGCTGGGTGATATTCCTGCGTAGCGCTCGTTATTTATTTTAGTTTTCGTCTTTCATTCTCTTTTTTCTATTTTTTCCATCGCCGTCGTTTGTTTCATTTCCTATTCCGTAGATTTCGATCTCTCACTTTTGAAATGATTTTAATAATTTGAGAATTTTGAAATAATGTAAGTTCACAAAGTTAAGAATTGCGAAACGATCAGTTATAAATGAAAGCATAAATGAAAATTTATAATCGTACGATTGAACGCCATATTCATCAAAAATTTTCATTTGATCATTAACATTACGATGGATAAAAAATTAACAATATAATGTCAACAGGGATTTTCCTGGTTTTCTAAGCTGTCTGATAACAGCATTTTACAACTTTAAATTCTGATCACAGAAACATACGATTTCTGATTTACGTCACAGATTATCGAGATTGAATAATGTCAGATAAACGTAAAATTTATTCCGATATTTATTGACTTTTTGTTGATATGATAATTATCATAAATTGTCCAACTTGTTACATTACGTAAAATACTGTAAATAATGTACATCTAAGCATCGATATCTAAAAGTGAAAAGACATTTGAATAAAATGTTACAGGAATTTTTCTTTTGTACAATTTACATTCAATATACAAACGATTATATTCCGTAAGTCTTCGAAGAAAATCGATTTTTTTAAATGACGCATTTCCTAAAAGTTGTATCAAAGTTATTTAACTCTTGCAATTTAAACAGATAATAAAAACAACGAATCACATAAAGATAATTCTGATATTCACGTAATCTAATAACTACACTACGAAGTACCTTAGAAATTCATAATATATTCTTAACATTCTAACATCTAACCATAACTTTTTAAAATTTATTACGTTATAATTTACTGTTTCTGTTCAAGTGTTGACATATGTATTAATAAATTAACTCTGATAAAAAAAGATGTATAATATTTTTAATGATTTTGTACAAAGATCAAGTTTTTCGGTCAGGAATGTGTGTACAGTAATACCAAACAGTCTGATATTATGTCCTATAATTTTTCTATAATCAATTTCTCTCTTATTTGTTTTCTTTCAGCAATTCTTTCATCACTTCTTGTATTATTGATAAATATTGTGCAGTCTTAACAATTCCTTTATAATTTATGCAAAAAATATACCATTAAATATTATAACGTACGAAATAAATTACATACTTGTACGTAAATAAAATAAAAAAATGATGCCATGTATAAACGATATATAAATTAAATCTCACAGTTTACAAACACCATCATTCAAAATCACATATTTTGTTTAAGTGCAATAATTAAATTAAAGTAAAAAGTAACATGCAAGACATAACTGCAAGATCTTCAATTTTCTTCTTTTTTTCTTTTTTATCTTTCTTTCTATTCTGTGCGCAGTTACAACGTTGTACTTTATCACAAAAGTTTAAGACGTATATAAAAATGATATTAAATTTTCCGCTAGTACAAAATATGTTTAGATTAAGAATTATTTTTAAAAGTCTATGTTGTAATTTGCAATTGATTCAATTCGCTGTTCAATAACCCATTACTTGTCTTCGCATTCTTCACCGGAGACAACGATAACGATTTATTGTGGTCCAACCCTAAGGTCATCTTAAGTAATTTTAATACACTCTTCTTATCCGTGCTTTCATTCTCTATAAATAGAGATTCCGTGTTATGCTACATTATAAAGAAGATCAAATTTATAGCACTTACCCTCTTCACCAGTAATCTGCTGTTCAAGATGTAATTTATCTTGAGCTATTTCGTACATGCCTTCTTCTATAGTATCTCCGCTTAATAATCTAATTATACTAACTGATCTAAAAGATTTGAATATTTATATATTTTAAAATGTTTTTTTAATGTTATAATGTTATAATATTTTTCTATATTATTGTGTAAGATGTAAACTAATGATTTAAAGCATACCTTTTCTGGCCTACTCTGTGACAACGATCTTCTGCTTGCTTATCATTATAAGGATTAAAATCAATATCGTGAATTATAACAGTATCGGCAGCAGTTAAATTGATCCCCAAGCCTCCAGCTTTTGTAGATAATAAAAATATGAATATGCTTTCATCCTCCATATACTGATTTATCAAAAACTGTCTGTCTGTCACTGGGGTACTTCCATCTAATCTGTTTCCACATTCAAGGTTAAAAATAATGAAAAATATAGAAAGATGAAAACTACAAATACACAAACCTTAAGTACGTTCGTCCTCTAATCGTTAAATATTCTTCTAAAATGTCTAGTATCATGGTGAATTGACTGAAAATTAATACTCGATGCCCATCTTCCTTCAGCTTTGGTAACAATTCGTCCAATATCTTTAACTTTCCAGCTTCTGCAATGAGTTCCTGAGGTAAGCCCAGTCCAGCTAAGCTCTTGTATGTTCTTGTCAATTGATTTATCTGATAATCTGACATCCATTGTAAATCTTCAAACACATAATCTGGATTTTTCTGCTTGTACGAATGTTCTTTTGCCAGTCTGCTCGATATTACCTAACATGAAATAGTCAAATCGTATACTGTAAATTCATTCGTAATAAATGTAAGAATTGAAACTGCAAGTATACTTTTAACTTGGACTCGTTGTAATAATCTCGTATTAAAAGAGGATGATTGGCCAATTTTCTTAACTGCATCATCATTCCAATACCATTAACTTCGGTGCTTTGATCAGCCTCAGCTGAAAATTCGGCAACTAGATTAGTGTACATCTTCTGCTGTTTTTCTATCATTGGACATTTAATCACGCGTTCGTTTTTTTCTGGTAAATCCCGAAGGACTTCAGTTTTTAGTCGACGCAACACAAACGGCCTCATGATTTGCTTCGCATTTTTCACTTGTTCTTGTTCAAACAATGGCTGTTCGCTATTTTTCTTTACTGATGGTGTCTTCTACATTATAATACACATTGTTGTATAATATATAATTTTCGTTAAGAATGTACCTTGCTGTATATAGTACTTACATGATTCTTTGAAAATAAACTTTTTAAATCTGCTTGTTTGCCAGCAAACAGTGAAGGCATCACAAATATCAAGAGCGACATTAATTCCAATAAATTATTTTGCAAGGGAGTACCCGTTAACAAAATTCGATGCTTAGCCTACGAAATAATTATATTTATTATTAAACATAATTTAATTCATTTAGAATAACATACACAATACGATAAGAGGATACACACATTAATTCTAACGAGATTCTCGTATCTGATAGTACCCATATTTTTCAACATATGAGCTTCATCGAAAACAACATAATGAATAGGCATAACACGAAACAATCTTCGTTCTTCTGGTGTACTGCTAATTAAATTATAGGTGG
The DNA here is from genome assembly GCA_903986555.1 of Heterotrigona itama. NCBI lineage: Eukaryota > Metazoa > Arthropoda > Insecta > Hymenoptera > Apidae > Heterotrigona > Heterotrigona itama. Next base: position 112,789 of record CAJDYZ010011778.1, read on the forward strand.
TTAATAATACGTCAACATCATCCAAATCACCATTACGCCAACCAAATCTCATCTCTTTCCGTTCTTCCTGAGTGCCATAATATTGTACAACCTTCAAGCCAGGTGACCACCTTTCCAATTCATTGTTCCAATTTTCTACATAAATAAGAAAAGAGAAAATTAAGAATAGATGATACAAATCACAAGGATCTACAATAATTTATCTACCCATCGTCGAACTAGGAACGACGATTAAATGTGGTCCATCTTTCTCATCTCTAAGGCCAGCCTCTTTCAAATATGTAAGAAAAGCTATTATTTGAACCGTTTTTCCTAAACCCATTTCATCCGCGAGTATACCGTTAACATTTTGCGTATGCATCACAGCAAGCCAATTTAATCCAACCATTTGGTATGGAGCTAACTTTAAGTTTGAGGACAATGCCTTGGGTTGACTTGTGATAGCCGATGCTCTTGCAGCCACGGCCTTTTCAATATTTGTCGACAAACGGAGACATTTCTTCATGAGAGCTCCCACTGCATGTCTAGTAGCCAATAATTCCTATTTTATCGCAATAAAGGAAAGCATGCCAATTAACATACTGATTATCTTAATAATATTATAAATAGCAATTAAAAATTTTGCAATTTCTCAAGCTGATTACCTGAGCTGAGTTCAAAAGCTCTGTATCTAGATATTTGTTGTTTTGGAATTTTTGTACTAAGTCTCTCCAATCTTCAAATGGCCTTGCTTCTTTGATAGCATTTGCTTTCTTCTGAGAACACTGAGACATCAATAGTAACTCTGATGTAAGGGCATTCTGCATAAATTCTAAAACTGCTTTCTTATCAGCCGTAAGCTCATTAGATATTTCTATATCTGAATCTTCATCGCTGTAGACATTAATAGAGAAAAAATGTTAAAAATTAATAGAATACACTTGATTTCTACGTGCATACCTATCAAACACTTTGTCTTTGAAGCTTGCTTCGTCTGAATCAATATCTACATCTTCTTCAGTATTTAATTTTCGTTTTTTTTTCTTGTTGGTTCTAGAAGAGCCTTTAATAGTCCTTTTCCTGCTATTTCTAGTATCTTCCTCATCACTGTTCCAGCTCATGTTACTGGATAATTCCTGCATAATAATGAGAAATTAAACTCTTGTTCAGCGCAAGATTGTTTGCTTCTACAGTAAAAATGCATATCCATATACACAAGACAAAGTATACTGTTATTATATTGTCAATGTATCGCAAAAGATATATGTACCTTATCTGCATGATCCAAGCTACTAGGTTTTTTAACAGGATTGCTTGCATCACTGTCGCTGTCTTCAATTACATTGAAAGCCTTACGCCGAAATTGTATCTCAGATCCCATCAAATTACTGTCATCGTCCGCTGAATAAAAAACACTCTGATTACTCACTTGCAATTGCAAAACAAGCATCAACAGCACTGTCATTATTAAGCAACACGAGCGAGGCGCGTTTTTCAGATTTTTTCACCTTTACACTTAAACAAAATTCCGATTAATTAAAAGATATATATAGCAACTATAGAGTACGTAAGAAATTACTCTTAAACAGTGCAACAACAAAAGATGGACACCGGCTGTTATTGACCCAGAAATTAAGATTCAAGAATAAACAGATTCTTACACATGTTCAGTGGTTTCAGTTGTTTCTTCTGGAATCGAAATTTTCGTAAGTTTCCCGAGAGGCTTAGGCTACTCGCATCTGTTCTCGACGAATTCGAATCCGACATCTCGTTAAACGAATGAGAGACGCTGGCGAGAACACATTTTTGTAAAGGCAGCTTTTAAACTTGTTTAGCAGGTGCATTCGTAAAAGTTCCGAGCTAAGAATGAGAAACGGGTGTCCAACAGGTTAACATAATCGCCTATTTACCTGCAATTCTATCTATCTTGCGTCTGAATTACTTTTAACGAGTTCAAACAATTTCCTTTAGGCTTCCCCTATTGTCTGTTATTCTTCCGGAATCAGACGCGGTAAGAGAATGTTACTAAAAATTGTAAAAAACGTAATCCATAAATGAGGATACTGCAGGATAATGAAATTAATAAAATTAATTTCGATCAAGCATCAATGTGATCAATCACACGATAATTCTCTACAAAATGTGATATGCATGTAATTAGAATGAAAGAATTTTATCACAGATTCTACACCACACGATGAGACCTTGTTCAAAATTATATCTAGGTTCTTACTTCTCTTCGAGTAGTGTGATAAAGTAAGAAATCAACATACTTCATTACACTCTGTATATTTTAAAAAGAATGTAACTCACGAGAAAATTTGAATTAAAAAAAGATTATTCAAATTGATCGTGTGTGATCGATCGTTCAATATTTTTCCGCGAAATTAAGAATTCAGCTTCTCCCGCTGGAATTACGTAACACGAATAAGTTCGATAAGCGGAATTAAAATCAATTTTATAATTACGCCAGAAATTCTCTGCCTTACGAGATATTTCTCTTTATTGATGAAAGAGGAGAACTTATCCAACGAATTGAAGTTACATTTAGTGTCTTTTTTTCTCGTTAAATGACAAAGTAAAGTGAGAAAAGAATTTGACAATATATATATATATGTACTTTATCTGCAGATACGTGTAATTAAAAAAAAAGAAGATATAACCAACACGAAAATATTTCGTACGATTTCACACATCCAAGGGATTTTATAATTATAACGTGTACAATTGTGTCAAATATATGACAGTGACTGTTATGCAGCACGTTGCTCGGATGGAACTCGTTGAAGTTTGACTGCTGTCGCTTAAAATGTTTATTTATGTTAATCGAAGCTCATTCAAACAATAACGACATGCTTCGGCATATTACACGGATGAAAAACAATAAACGAGTGTAAAATGTTGTTATTCACGTTAGTAGGAGGTTATATATTAACGTCAATGATATTTTTTAAATATCCAACGTTGTTACATAAAAAGAAACAAGTGAAATTTATGTGCCAGCATATTAGTCACAGAGGGGGTATGTTTTAAAATTTTCTGTGATTCATTAATTAATAGCATACACAAAAAGCATATATATTTGTTAATAAAAAATTTCTTTTTACAGGGGCAGGCGAAGGCTATGAAAACACAATGTACGCTTTTAAACGGTTAGTCGAAATCTTTAAAATTGCAACATAAAGAACTAATAAGAATAATTATTCAAAGAAAACATTTAAATAATCTGATAAAATAAGATAGTAATGTATATTGATATGTATATATTTTATAGTTTATGTTATATATGTTTATTTTATTTATTTAATTATGCGAAACATTTTGAATTACAATACTAACAAAATAATTTCAAGAAGCGTTACATAACATACGCAATACATTCATAAATGTATTTTCCTACAGTGATATTTTCATGAGCCACTGTATGGAATATTTTATGAAAATGTGTTTTTGTTTATTTCAGAGCTGTGGCAGTTGGTACAGAAATGTTGGAATTGGACTGTCATTTGACAAAAGATGGAGAAGTAATTGTATCACATGATCATAATCTTTTGCGTAGCACAGGCACAAATAAAAGTATTTCAGAAGTGAATTACAAAGATCTACCTCTACTAAAACCACGTCTTCCAATAGATTTTGATCCAGGTATATTTAAGTAATTCTTTTTTTAAAGAAACTGTATTTTTGAATAAAATGATTTAAAAACTATAGTTTAACAGATGTAGAATATATTGGCACAGAGAAGGAGGAAGATAGAAGATTTGCTTTACTGAAAGAAGTATTTGAAGCATTCCCTAATATACCAGTTAATATTGATATTAAGGTCAATGATGATGAACTTATAACCAAAGTATCTGAATTAATAAAGGGATATAATCGTGAAGAGTACACTGTATGGGGAAATTTTAGTGATGAAATAACACGAAAATGTTATAGAACGGTAACTAATTTATATATTACTATGGAGTAATAAATGTACTAAAATACGACGATATTAATCTCAATAATTTTTTTATAGAATCCTAATGTAAATTTGTTATTTTCTATGAGACGTGTAATTCTGTTGATAGTTTTCTTATACACTGGTTTATTACCATTTGTACCTCTAAAGGAAACACATTTAGAAATATTTCTACCTTCCATTTATTTAAGGTACGTCAAACATTTTATTTAGTGTTGAAATTAATCAAATTACTTAACATTGAATTGTTACAGACGCAAAGGCAGTCCAAGTTCAACATTTTTACCTTTGGAAAAAGTAATTGTAAGGACTATTAATGTATTGTTAATGAGAAGATGCTTATTTAATCATTTAAGAGCTCGTGGAATACATGTAAGTTGATCGTCTCGTAATTCTGTAAATATAATTTAGAATAAAACAATACTTTCAGTGATAAGAATATGTTAAGATATTAAAATATATTAGTACAGAAATGTTCGTTACGTACTTTTATAGGTCTATTTTTGGGTCTTAAACGAAGAGGAAGAATTTAAAAAAGCTTTTGATCTTGGAGCTACAGGTGTAATGACAGATTACCCTACAAGATTAAAATTATTTTTAAATAATTGTCCTGCTGAATAAGAGGCTACATACAGAGATTGAAAGCGATGTTAATACATGTTAAGTACACGAAATATTTATTAATTTACTTCCGAGAAGTATATACATTGTTAGAATTTGTAAAGCTCTTATGAGATAGCCAAATACTTACAAATTATAAAAAAAATCGTTTTATTGCTTGTCGCACACTAATGGAAACCAAATGGGAAAAGAATAGCTTCTTTCAAATAATTACATATAACATATAAATTATAGCCAAAATAAGTTTCAAGAAAATGCGTATTAGCTTATTAAAAGGTCATTTTTATTATAGCATCTAGTCAAAATAAACATAAAATATAATAAAATGATTACAGACATTTTCAAAAATGTGTGGATAATGACACTTCTTGAAAAAGCATTCCAAAAACATTTTCTGTAGTCAAATGTACTAGATATTTCGACTATGTTCGAGATGGGAAGTTCACAAAGTTCGATAATCTAGTTTAAAAAAGTATTTTATAAAATCGTTATCGATATAAATTTTCATATACTGAAAATTGATATGCAGAACATGTTTGATTATTGCACGAACTATGTTAAACGTTATTTATTATATGGTTGTATTATTATTAGAGATATACAAGAACCCGAAAATATAAGGTTCCCAAAAGTATCTTGTAATTCAAAATTGTCGAAATTTCGAATAATGAGATACTTTTGGGACTCCTGGTTCCCATTTTGACTTCTCGCATCTCTAATTGTTACACTGTTTTGTATGTACTAGAATACGTATTGTAATTCAAACTATAATCCAAAGTCATTAATATTAAGATCGTAAGTATTATTAATAATACCGCACACATAAAGCTTAATTATTTATATGAAATTTATCGCAACATATCTTTGAATATAAAGATCAAACTCGTATATAGCTTGCATATTCTATGTGGAATGGTAAAGAATTATTCTTTTAATTCCTTCACGTATTTATATTTATTAAAAAGTTGATACAAAATTTCAAGAAAATATATTTATACATATGTGTACACATAAATAATATATATAAATATATGCATTACGAGTACATTAATGGAATATCACGTTCAGCGTAATTGGCAATGCTAGGCACAATTGTAAAACGTAAAAGGAACCGTATTCAACATATGACGCAACTGGTTATATATATTTTATATTATATTAATTTACTATATAATTAAATTTCATGTTCCTTTCTCAGTATTTACTATATAGCTACTTAAATTAAATATTCCTTTTTGTCAGTATTGCAAACAGTCGCCTGTCAGAGAGATTTCTATCGATTAATTAAATAATTTTATTACAAATATCTTAGAAACTGTCTTAATGCAACGTGTACAAAGAGTAAGTTCGCATTACATATAAATACGTGTACTTTTATACTTGGAATAAATCGTAACAATATTTGTAAGCTCAAATTTTGTTGCAATTTTCATATATAAAATGATGAAAATGCCATGTTTTTTTATTGATAATTATACCATATATTTTTGCATTTGTCATTGTAAAACTCCTTTTGTAATTTCAAATATTTTCCTGTGCTTGCATATTACTTGTTATTGCACAAATTGTATGTAGCATAATTTTATGAGATATATATTTTATTTAAATATATTAATATCTTTAAAGAGATTCTCTTGTACTTTCTTCTTCCTTTGTAGTGCTGCTACATTTATGATAAACAATGTACTTTGGTTTTTCCATGCAATCATCATTAGACATCGTATAAGTGAATACTTTGCCTTTACAGTAACAACAAAATTCTTTCGAAGGATGAGAACTATTGAAATGATTTTCTATGGCAGAATGATTTCCAATAATATTTATATTGCAAGTATCACAATATACACCTGAGGAACGAAACCTTGAATGCACTGAATCAGTAACAGCTCGATCTGAACATTTATGATTTGAATTTGATTGAGTATTGTGCGAGGACATTTTACTTCTGTAATACATACATGTACAATAAATCATTATTATAACAGATAATATTATATTTGTAACATAATTTTCACTTTGAAACAATTGTATTGAATTTATACATAAATTTATAAATATATTTATTGTTTGCAATAAAATTGCTGGAATATATCAAATAAAATTAAAAATGTAAAAAAATTCAATATTTTATTCTAATAACATTACAAAATTTAAAAAAGAAAATAGATGGAATAACAAAACTTCATCATCAGTTAAAATAGCGTTTAAACAAATATTCTAATGATTAAAAATATGTATATTTCTAATATTTAGATTAAAAAATTATAACCTAAAAGTCACGTACTTACATGACAATCCCTCTTACTAATTATAGTAATCAGTCTTCGATGATTAAAATCCTTATTTCATAATGCTAAACACAATGAGGCATCTGCATTATTTATAATTACTTCTTATCTTTTTATCAATACTTTATTCATTATAATATAACGTAGATACATTGTTCCAATTTTTTCATCCACACATCATGTACAAATAAGTGTAGTAAAACTATGATTAATAAACCAAGGTTATAATTCAAATGGATTGTTTTATTTCACATTATTGTTTCATTTACTATAATATACATTATATTCTAGGGTTTTTACATTACATTCATGGACAAATAACTGTAATAAAATTATGACTAATAAATCAAATTATGATTTAAATTGATTGTTTTCTTTCACATTATTGTTTCATTTATTGTAATACAACATATGTTAGATTCAGTTTTTTTCATTCATGAACAAATAAGTATAATAGAGCTATGACAATATAAGTATAATAGAACTGTGACAAATTATAATTCAAATTGTTTTCTTTTGCTTATTATTATGTTTTTATCTCAATACAAAAGTAAACTTTTATTTATTTTGTTTGATGAATTTTAATATTATAAATTATGCAAAATTAATTAAAAATTATTATACATTCTTATTCCTGAAGTAATTAAGGTTACTTAAACTTGTAATATGTATAATAAATTATACACTTTAATTACTTCAGGAATAAAGATATATATAATTTTTAATGAATTTTGCATAATTCGTTATAATATTAAAATTCATTAAATAAAATAAATAAAATTTAAGTAATTTTTAATTATACATATATTTATATAGGCTTTATCTTGAAATGTAGTCCAATAAGGGAAAATACCAAGCACTTCAAGTCTTGTACAAGATAATAGAAGCATCTTAACCCTTCTGGATCTCGTGACTGATTTACATCCAATAAAGAACCAGTCTTTGACGTTGTAAATGAGATATGTTCATCGCCAATTACGATCTCCAATTCTTGGCGTCCAACGCGATCTGGTTGTGGCCACAAAGAATCGTCCTCCTGCATAATTTCAGAATCTTGAATGATCCTCTTCAGCTCCTCCATCACACACTGATGTACATACGCCTCTTTCCGAATCATCGTGTCATTCTTATAATTTGAATTATTTGCGTATCGTAATTTACCATCCGGCCTGAATTCAAACTCTAGAAATTCGTGACCGAATTTTCCCTTGTGCCCTACATAATATCGTATATAAAAATCCGTCGACATCCTGTGGCAATGATCTTTCAATGTTGAATCTAAAAGTAAAAAATTCATTTTGCTTATGTTCGAAAATCGTATATATTAAAGAGGTTATTTCACGTACCTTAAGATTCTCCTCCTCGTATTAATTGATATTATTAGTTTCTATTATGGAGAAATATATAAAATCGGCGCAGTTTTGTGACGATTTTAATTAATAAGTTTATAGCGAATATGCCAAACGTTGAAACAAATTACTTATTCAGTAGTATAAATACACCATCAAGCAAAAGACGCGCTAAATCTCATTTATATCATCCATGGTTGAACCTTAAGGCGATCTACATGTAATTGCAATGTTACGCATAAAACGAGATGATCCTATTTTTATATCCATTATAACTTACATTTGAATTTAATTATTATTCGATAATTGAATGATACATTATATTTGTTAGTTCTTTTAATTCACTCTGGACTCTTTTGTCTGATAATAAATTCATCAGAAGGAAATTCGAAAGGAATTTGAAAGGCCTAGAGAAGCTGTCAACTAAATCAGCGAAAGATTAACAATAAAATCATATATTATTTTTGTGAAAAATATTTCGAAATTTGCTATTATATGTCTCGTGTTCAATAGATATTTAAAGTTAAGATCATTGCGTATATCGCTAGTGTGAATCATCTTAAATCGAAATCGTCGAAATTTGAATAAACTCCATCACATTTGTCGCGGATCTATCTTCGCAACAGGACGTCCAGTGGTCGTCCGGTGACATCTGAATTATTAATTCGTTTGCCACACAATTCTCCCTGTTTTCTCTCAAACTGATAGCTCCGATCCTGTCGGTGATAATTGAGAGGTCACGTTGCTCTTCGTATATCTTCCGCGATGAGAACGATCCACGAGAAATGCAACGCAAGTGACACGCGGAAATATCTCGAGTAAATCGTGCGAATCAAGTGAAATGTTTACAGCGTTAACTTTGATGTATGTACCAGGGTAGTAAGCTGAAGGATGAAATTATATTGCTCGACGAGTTCACGTAATTTAGGCTCGTCATAGCGAAAACCCTCACTCAGTTTATCAATAATGAACAAAACTCACATGGATAAAAGACTGAATCAATTGCCAACTTGGTTGTGGACTAGTTCCACCACATTACCACCGATCTACAAGATGGTATGGGAAGCAGTGAGAGAAGACGAAGTTAGGACAAATGGAATGCAGACCGAGCTACTGGTTGACACCAACAAGGTCTTTCCCTTATTGCTCACTAGCCAGTTGCCTACAGAGGTTCTCGGACACATATGGAACTTGGCTAATCAAAAGTATGCGGGTCAACTCACTGAGCAAGAGCTGTATATTGTTCTTGCTCTTGTTGCTGCGGCACAGGCTTCTTACACGTTTAACAGCTTAGACATATTACATTTACTTCCATTTCCACCCACTCCGTACTTAAATATCGACTGTTTAATGAATCTACAGCCTGTAACCCAGTTAAATTCAGCAGCAAAGTTTCAAAATCTTCAGGAGAACACCGAAATTGGATTTATTGGATCTGATGGAAGATATTCCTTGGAAACTGGAAAGGGAAAAATGAAATTACATCAGCAAGGGATTATATCTTCAGACTTAAATGCGCAAATGATAAATAATGTACCTGGAAAAATTACATGTTTTGATAATAAGTCTTACGTCTCTTCTATTGGAATATGGGATACCAATAATGAGTTGAAAGATATAAATCAAACTTCCCATTCACAATTAAATTTTAAACATCCACCGGCAGCAGATTTGTGCGACGATTTTTCTGAGTTTCAAAGCGCTCCAATTTCCAACATTCCCAATATCCCAAATTGGGACATAAAGCAGGGTTCGGCTATTGGAAGCAGACTTGCAAATCATAATCTAGGTATTAAAAAACCAATGGAGAAATCTAAGAAGAATAATATAAATGCTAAATCTGCTCATGGCACTACTCATATTACTTCTATACCATTAACTATAACTCAGAGTAAAGATCAGTCAACGCTAGATTGTTTGTCAGAATTATTTCCTAAGTGTACAATAAAGAATCAATCTAAAACAGTAATTCTTAAGGATACAGTGATAAGAAATAATGATCCGCCCAAGGACCATAGTGAGAATGTGAAAGATTATACAAATACAGAAATTGTAAATGTAACTAATGACAAAGATGTGTTGAATAAATTAGAGTGGATGGATAAGGTAATTTAATTCTCTTAAATTGTATAAGTTATGACAGAAAAATTTTTTAAAATATATACATTTATTAATATTAAATTTATAATTAGGCTTCATCAACAACATTGGAACAAGATCTTATGAATCTCCAACTTGTTGAAGATAAATATAGTGCCTTGCGTGCATTGGTTCAAGAAACAGCTGTGTCAACTGAACCAGATGCAAGTGCAAGTTACAGCAGTCAATCAACTGACGAATTTGGAGAATTTGTGTCTGCAGAACAACCTGCTATAAATACTCCTGCCACAAATGCTTTAAATACCGATAGTTTTGCTGATATTTTTACAGATTTTGAGTTTAAATCTAATAATAATAATGCAAACACAGCAGATTTTAACCTCATGCCAGATATTTCTGAATCATTTGACAATCTTAAGCTTGAAGATAATGTAGAAGACCGTTCCTTAGAAATAGGTAATTAATGTTGTATATTATCTACTTCAAAATTTTTTTTTAATATATACCAGTATCATAATACTTTATTTTAAGGGAAAGCTCTTCAGAAGGAAGATGCCATATCAATTAATAGTATAGAATTCGTGAATGGTGCATCAAATGCATTAACTCGATCAGGATCTGTGCCTAGTTTAGATCTTAAGTCTTTCTTACCTTCCACTACAGAAGATGAGCAAACAATGGATACTACACATCAGGTTATTATAATCTTTGTTTTGTTGCTTATAATAAATAATGATCAATAAAAGAAACGTAAAGAATATTAAAAAGAATTTATAATTTACTTGGATTTACAGTCAGAATATTGGGAATGGAAGCAATACATGGAGAGCTGTGTATTATTATTACAAGTAGCTGCAAATATATTTACAAACATTAGTTCAGAACTTGTATTGCACGAAGTTTTAAATTCAGCACAAGGATACAATTTTCTATGCAGTGAGTATTATTGCAAGAATTAACGAATTATTTTCGTGGAATGTTTCAAAATACATAACAGGCATTGTCATCTATTTGCTTTTTAAATCAGACTTAGCGGAAGTTGCAGCTGTTTGCAGACGGGTTAATTTTTCGTACAAAGAAATGGATATCAATATAATAGGTTTTGATGAATTATTAATGGATATTGATCGAATTTGGGCAGAGATGGAACCGTTTTATGCAAACATACCAGTAAGAAATATAATATTGACATTTTATAATTTTATTATTAAATATTATACATTATTTACACTTTTCAGTTTACAAATGTATATAAATTTCTTTATAATATATTTCAGATCGTTACAGAATTACCAGCTTGGCCTTTACATCAAGGTGAAGCTATTTGTTGTTCGCTTTGTTTAACAGTTATTACTAGTGGCAGAGCAATGTATAATGAAAATAATTATCATGTTACTTGTGCTAATCTATGGCTTAATTGTGTAAACAGTAACTTGCCCGTGATGCGACATCCAATTTATTCTCATTCTAATATATGTACAGGTAATAATCACATTTGACATTAATCTACATTAGAAAGAGAGCAAAAAAAATCGCAAATTTTTAATGTACACACATTAGAAAAAGAAGAACAAAAAATTCATAAATTTTTAATGTACACACATTAACTTATTACACAAGAATTTGTAGAAAACCAGAGAAAACTAACTTTGTATTTAATTAGATTTTACTATAATAATTAGAAAATCAAACATTAACATTTTTAAAAATTTATCAAATAATATAAACATGATTTAAAAAAAGGTGTGGACTGTGTCTATGATAAGAGAAAATGGATTCCACACACAAGTTGTATATATTCCTTAAATATAAATATATTCAAGATCTTACTAACTAGTCCGTTTAAAAATCTGTACAGATACTGAAAGATTTAGAAGGAATATTAATATATCATAGTCTTTTGAAATTAGGAGAAATAAGTAAAAGTCGTATGAGCAAATTTTACAAAAATCTTAACTGTAATTAAAGAGGTTGACGGAATTATAAAGAAATTCTTGGAACCTGAACAAAAGTTCATATCAATCAAATTAATTATAATATTTTCGTGAAGATCTTATAAAATTCTTAGCGTAAATATGAAATAAATAATTAAGGATATTACTCTATTATTAATACGTTGACGCCGGCACTGCAATTCGTGTTTCTCCCCATCAGGAGTTAAATCCTACTTTATTTTAATGAATACATAAAAATTAAATTCTTCTAATTCTAATTTTCAATTTTATGGAAATTTTTTACTAAACAAATTTAATGAACTATATATTTGGTGGTACACACTGTTTGATTTGATGTGACATCCAATGGGATATTCATGTGCGAGCCATCGGTGGTACACACCAGCGTCAACGTGTTAAATAATATTGTAAAGCAACGTGGTAGTGATCTCCCAAGTTTTGAAATTATCGTTGACTCGTATCACGCGGTCTATACACTATTCCTCTGCTTTTCATCTCCCTTATAACACCTGCTGGTAAACGTCCTGATACTGATATTGCGTACACACCCTTGCAAAATCGATCTGAAAGAAAAAATATTAAATTTCAGTTATTTTATAGTAGATATTTATAATTATCAGCAAGAAATTTTATCCGTTTATTTCGTTTTAAGTTCAACAAAAAATTATAAAAATAACATGTAAAAAAATTAATGCAAAATATACATCAAGTTAAAATATATTAAAATAGAATCTTATGTACGCACATAAGCATGTTCCTTAAAAATTATACATAGTATAATATTATATACTATTAGTAAAAATTCTGTATAAATGTATAATAATATTTAATATTAAGAATCTCAAATACAGGAAAACTTATTAAATTGTAATATATAGATATATATATTGCATTGTTTTATATTAGTTGCATCTTTTGTATTGAAATATTGGCTTAAAAAACTTGTACAAAGTCTTGCCTTTCAATACATTTACATATATGATATAAAATATGATTTAGATTATTGTTATTTGCACTGCCAAAAATAATTGTTGAAGATAAAAAAAAGAAAATTAATACATTAAAAATTCAAAAGAATATTAATAATATTTAAGATGTCAAAATAATATAGAGTAAAGAATAACAGTTTATATTACAATATGATTTACTATGAGATAATGTAACTATTATAATTTTGTAAAAGTGTACAAGAATAAAATAACGATATTTCTCTTGCTTAATTTTAACTTATTGTGCATAGATACAAATTTATTACTTACTTATTCTTTGCCATTTGCAAACCCAACTGTCCTCGGGACTCATTGCAGCAATCATGCTAGAAACAGAATAATATTTATTTTAGTAATTTGGTTTCATAGCTTGATAACAAAATAATTATATTAGAATACATAAAAAAGAAAATGTCAAATTTTTATTTAAGTGACTTACCCATCAAAATTGGAACTCGTACAATCAAAAACATTATCTTTATTATTTTTCATACGTAAAAACTCATCGCAGTTGTCACAACCATCGAATTCAAATTGATCAAATGTCTGTAACAAAGTTGAATTTTGTAATAATATAAAAACATAATTTTTAAATAATGTAAAAATAGTGGTAAGAAATATAAGAAAACATACCTTAATTAAAGAGCATACTAAACATGCTCTTAATCCACGTAAATCTTTAGGTACAGTTTCCATTGACATTTTTTATATTTTTTTCTATAATTGTTTATTTCAACAAAATATATTTGTTGGATGACGTAAATAAATATGTGAGCCTTTACAAGCACCTAATACTTTACTATTATAGTATGTACTACATATGTAGTAATAATAACTTGCGGTTCACGATCACTTAGAGGTACACTCTATTCACTGACAATGAATCAAAATATGACCAAAATAAAAGGTTACTTTTACAAGTATAACCTCTTAAAACCAAGGAGCGACTTATTTAAAACTAACAACAACCTCACTGTACCACTTACTACGATACTGTTTTCTTTACGCAGCTAAGGTCAGACAAGATGGCGCCATTGGACAAAATTTACAAAATGAAAAGCTACATGAATTATTAATTTAAGATATGATAATTAATATCTGATATTTAATTAATATCTCTAAAATGAAAAATAATTAAAAATATATAAAACTAAAATAAATCTTTTCGCGTTAAAATTTTGATCTTAACAAAGCTTGTATTGAAAATTAAATCAAGTTTTCCGTGTTTTTTTAGGAAACAATTAAATGTATAAAGTAATTTTTTGGTTACGTTATCTATTTATTTACTTTTGTTTCATCTTTGATTTATAGTTTGTATTTTGACTGTAGAATAGCGCTAGCCTATAACGATAAAGTCTAATTACTTTTTACACGAGAATTGACTTGAAGTAGTTGTTATCTCTGGCGACAACTATTTAATTGCGCGCAAAATTCCAGACTAAATCGTTATAAATATTATTCAGTCTATTTAATTATTTGCTGTCATAAATATATTTAATATTCATAATAAAACTTGATGTATATGTTACTTATAATTTTCCTAGAAAAAAATCTGAACTATCATAGAAATTGCCCTTCATCCTATTATCATTGCGTTGCAAAAGTAACATTTTAAAGACCAATAACTAGTGCACTGAGCGCGGGAAAATACATTCCATATTGGAGCATTTTGTGCGCTCAAGATGAAGGTGACTTCTATCTGATTTGTATATAAGGAATACTTGTCTAAAAAACGTCATAATCCGAAATTATACGATCTTGGGCACGTATTTAATTTTCGTGTTTATTCTAAATTATTAACTGACTCACATTTCTAACGGCTGCTATCATGAAACCTGGAGGTGGCACAAAGCTTTCTACCGCCAAAACTGGTGCTGTTGAGGTTAGTAATGTATTAACGAATATTTTCAATGATCTTTGGTAAATAAATTACCACTTATACCTCATCATATTGATTTGATTCATAACAATACGAACATTTTAATTTGCTAAGCTATCATTCCATCCATTTATGTTCTTCGTTTCTTGTTTACAAAGTTTAATTATTAATTAACTGTCGTTTTAAATTTTGAGTTAATATTTCAAGTCGCAATTAATACCTCATTTATTTAAACTCGGTGGGGGATAATCAATTGAAATAATTAAATAATTAATAATTAAAGACAAATGGGGTGAAGATAAATTTACTCAAATAAATAAAGTTCCATTGTACCGCTAATTTATTTCATTTCACACATTCTTCTTTTATCCACAGTATCTTCTCTTATTTTTTTATTTTGGATTTACTTATCTATTTTATTCTTCACTTCATATTTTTTATTTGGCACATGATTTAAGCAACTGATTAAGCAAGCATAATTGCATGTAGAGGCTTTGTCATATGTCATTTTTTTTCATCAAAACAGGATAAGGTCAGAAAGTCTTTGCACGTTTTGCAGCCAGCAGCCACTGACAAAGAAAACTTAGTTGGTGGAGGGAGGATGCTGAGATCTGCCAAAGAAACAGTTAAGAAGTAAGTAAGTCTTATAATCACACATTTGTTTCATACTCTAGTTGAATTTTGTTTTTTAGAGAGATAATTGAAAAACCTAAAAATGATGAGAAAGCAAAACGTAAGAAAGTTGTTTTAAAAGATAAAGCAGTTCAAACTTCAAGAGGAGGCAAGATAAAGATTGAAGTTGAAGACTTAACATCCGAAGGTATGTTTTTGTTAAAAATAAAAAAATTTTAAAAATGAAAATCTTATATAAAAAAAAATGACAATCTTATATAATTATTGATTTTGGAAATTATACTATATAATTATTGATATTTGTGTTTCATACTTACAACAGCTGGACCCAGTGAAAATTATTGGGAAGTTTTGGCTGAAAGGCGGCGGATAGCACTTCAGGATGCATTAGAAGATAATAAAGAATTGACCGAGCGCGTAGAAAAGTTAGAAGAAGAAAATCGTATATATAAAGAAATGTTAGATGAATCAAGATCACTAGTCGAAATTTTACAGGTATTTACAAGTCATCTATTTTTTGAAAATTTTAAGTGAAATTAAATGTAATGTTTTTTTGCAGGAAATGCTTGGAGAAGATACGAATGGTATAAATAATTCTCTAGAAGATACCCTTTAATTTAACGTTTTGCGATCCAGCATCAACTTATGTCTTATGATTCGAATACAGTGTCTTGAATTTGGACACAACATATGCGCTCATCAATAATGAATATTGATAATGAATATTGTAAGAAAAGGTTTGACTGAAGTTTTGATAAGCACAAAATGGAAGAGTTTCTTTATATTTTTAATCCATTTCAATGCGGTTACTTGCATTTATATTAATTCGTCATTTATTGAACCAGCTAAAACTATGGCTGCGACTACAGATGTATTTACCTCATAGAAACTTAATATAACATAAGTACTATATATCTTTGATTATAATTAATAAATCGATTTTCTAATATCCGTTGAACTTCTCTTCCTATTAGTCGTTAGCAAAAAATAACGATATTAATCGAGCAAATTGTTAGCATCACATGTTTATTTTACAAATCTTTGGCGTAGAAGACCTTGAATTCCATCGATATAAATCAATGCTAATAACACATCAGTTTTCTTTTTTTTTTTTTAGTAATGATTGATGAGTGTTTTATTTACACATCAATCGCGGCACAACATGGAAGCCATTTTTTTATTTGCTACATCGTTTTCTGGTGAAAATAATTACATATATTCACTGAAAGGCTGCCAGGAAAGTCGTGCGTTAAAATGTTACTAAACGCGTTATTGAATACCAGATGTGCAAAAGCGAACATTTTCTATTTCTTCATTGTTCTCTGACCGAGAATTTCGCCTCGAGATTGTTGTTTTTTTTTCACATCTTTTTCTCATCGAGAAAACTTGATGACCTATTCGAACGAGCAACAGACCGACTTGCGATCCACAAATCGTATGAGGCGGTTAAACATCGGGTTTGTACTGCGGAACGCCGTTAAGAAGCGTTGAATCCAGTTTTTAATCTTCGTCTTTGAAGCGGCGATAGATGGATTGTACATAAGTGAAGACGCACTTCCAATCTGGTCGGCGCATCATCACCATATCCTCGACATCAAGTAACGGTGCGATTCCGGCGAGTTCACTGCAAATTACCATTTGCTCTTCAACATTTTGTAATTTCTAAAGGATTTGTCAGGAAGATTATAAAGATTATCACAAGGAAGTTTAAGAGGTATCAAGGTACAATAAAATTCTACTTATTTAAAAATTATTTCTATTACTGCAAATTACCATTTGCTCTTCAACATTTTGTAATTGCTAAAGGATTTGTCAGGAAGATTATAAAGATTATTACAAGGAAGTTTAAGAGGTATCAAGGTAAAATAAAATTCTACTTATTTAAAAATTATTTCTAGAAGGAGACATCAAAGCTACATAAAATTACAGTAATTTGAATATGAAAGCCATACAAAAGAAAAGTGGCTGTGGGATGATGCAATTAAAAGCAATTTGGAAAATGATAATGGAAGCTTACTCGGCTTTTTTAAACGCCAACTCGAAGTTCATTTTGCGGTTCTCCGGCCGTAGCGAATAATAATCGAAAGCGTCCGGTCTGAAGTGATGGAGCAAAGCGCAGAACGCCAGACCATTGTTCCAGCTTGTCGAGAAATTATCCAGTTGCACGTTCTGCAACAGAAAACGCAGCCGTGCAACAACCAATGGCTAATTTTGCGAATAGCGTAATTTTCGGCTGGCTATTGACGCGCAATTATCCACGCTCGCGCGCTTTCTGTAAATAACATGTGGTACACGCCACGTGTAAAGGTTCCATTTACAAGGCGAATTTACCTCGTACTCTTTGGTCTTGGAACGGCACCACGCCAGTAGCCGCTCTTTTATTTGCACCGCGTTGTCCCGCACCGCTGGCTCGGTAAACTTGAATCGAAACTCTGTTGCCGGTGACTTTACGGGACTAAATATAGAAGGAAAAGCCATCAGTTAAGTTTTCGAAGAAATGGAAAGTGCATATAAATATAAGATGCGTTATAAGATGGATTGAGTCAATTAGATGATGTCGCATCTGAACGATCGCTTCTGACTTAACTTTCAACATTAATTTTATTCAATGGCAGTAGACTGCGAATTTTCGTGCGAATTTATATTGTTATGAATACAACTAGAGAAATGGGATTTGAATAGAAATTTTGCTTGTGGAATATTGTAACTTCGGATGTCGTGTACATGCATTCCTTGCAATATATCTTATGGTGCTAAATATTATAGAAGTTATGTATTTTATTAATTAAACACGACTCAAGTAACTAAATTGGTCAACAAATTTCTCTCACCAGGAGAATATATTGCAAGTTATAAATAATGTTTGTTTAAGCAACCGTAATTATACTTTAATACTAAACGCAAATATCATTACAAAGAATAGAACTTTGATGTATTGTCATGTTGCAGGCCAAAGATTAGACAGATTCTCTTCGGTGTCGAATAAAAGAAGCAATTGTCTAATAATATCTTTCACCGGTAGTAAAAGCGAAAATACCAATTAACACAAATAAACAACGTTCCTGAACGGTTTTCAATTACCTGGGTGACGAGGCGGCGCTATTTTGTCTGTCGAGTTCACGAAACTTGGCAAACGGTGATAGCGGCTTCTTGCGAGCTGAAAAATCAATAGAATGGTCTAAACTAAGTTTACATTGCCATCAATTATATATATATATAAAACAATCATAAACGTCAGGGTTCGTTGAAATGCATTCGGTCATCTCACCGTATGTTAATTTGTCTATCATCTAATGAAAAAAAAAAAAAAAAAAAAA
>CAJDYZ010011780.1:31953-42249 GCA_903986555.1 Heterotrigona itama
TCGTGTTCAACAGACTGGAATTGAATGGGCATAAAAGACGCTTAACATGGGAAGCCATGCCGCGTTCTATTCACGAAGGTGTTTCATCCGCTATTTTAAATTCAGACTGCCTTGTATTTGACACTTCGATCGCGCAATTATTTGCCGATAATGGAAATCTAGGAATTAATGTTACAATTTCTATGGCATGAGGAAAGCTGGAAAAAGCAGTGTAAAATCTTCTAAACTGTTGATTTTATTTCAGTCTTTGTGTACTGAAGGTTGCCGTTTATGTACATACAGTATTTTTTTTTCTTTTTTTTTTTACGTTACCACAGATAAAGATTAGCAATATGGATGTTAGGAAATGTTTGGAATGTGTTGTGATGAAAAGCAATGATCGCAACAATGCTCAGTTACAGAACCTGTCTCTAGAAGCTTTAAAGTGTACTTGTATGTGATATTGATATTACACATAGAAATAATAAATAATCTTTCAGCATATTTATGTTGACTTTAAAGCTTTGCACTGAGTATAACATCAGTTCCAAAATGTACCTGACATCTATTGCACATTGTTATCATGTTCTTTTAGTCACTTCTTACTGAGCCAATTTTTGTGAAAACAATTTCAATTTTGTGATGCTTTTCAATGTAAACATCGTTCTTTATAGAAATACCGATATATTTTATAGAAAAAAATATACTTTTCATCGCGAGATCAATTATGATCTGCTGATATACAGTATGGCATTGAAAGCAAAAATTGAAAGCACATACCTGAAGAAATCCTTCATACGTAATCGTGATTGAATTGATTGTATCAAGCATACATCACTATGCTTATTTATTTTTCACTTAGAAATTTCGTGTGCTCGCATATTTATTGTAACCTTTTAACATAGACTTTGTCTATAATTGTAATTAAACAACCAATTCTTTTTTAATAAATTTATTTTTCTTTTAATTAAAATATTACTATTAAGAGATTAGAGTTTGTGACCATACGAGAAATCATATCAAATCAAAAGTTAGTTATAAGTTTGCAAATATGCTGCTGAGAATTTACAGATGGAATTACGATTAACTTCTTATAAGAAATTTTTTAACTCATAAATTATTATTCGTGACGAGCATTACAATGATTGATAATATTATTGTGTATTTTAATTTTATGAAGAAAAAGAATTCGGGTATATTTATCAGCAATATATACGGGAACACGAAAGTAGTTGGTATACGATAAACAAAAGCAAAATAATAGTAAAATTGCGCAATTTCATCAATTTTTTACCGAAATGAACAAATTTGTACAAGAAGAAGAATTACACTTTCAGGAATATATAGTTCCATCAAATTGTGGCATAGTAGTTTCGTAAATAATAAGTGACACTGTATATAATCTCTAAATTATCTTCCGTATAAATCTTTCTAGTGTCGTGTATTAAATTCGACGACTAAGAATGTAATCTTCAAACATTGATTTCGAAGGAATTTATGAGAATTTAGCGATGTAAAAAGTCACTAAACTGAAATTCAATTTAGTATGATAATTATACGGTTAAACAAAGTTGATTAATATTGAAGAGAATGAAAATTAAAATAGCGTGAGCTTGACCCTAATCAAATTTGAGATTCTCAGGTCAAAACAGAATAGAGTCAGAAAAGGAGTCGTTCTTACGTCACCACGAGTCACATATAAATTGCTTGAACATTCCAGACGTAGGTGAAAAGTTAATGTAAATAGAAGAAATTTTACATGTGTGATAAAATTATTGATTGGTAATGTAAATTATTATGTAAACATGCATATGTGCGAAGTTCAAAGGAATATGGGAACCAATTGCATGTTATGCATATGTATAAGTATATATAAATATATCAAGGTGCATAATATATATATAAATATATAAAAGTGTATTTATATATATGTATATATATGCGTATTAAACAGTTACTTTTAAGTTTATGTAAGTGTACTAAATGTAAAAATTTCATTTCAATGGTTTTGAAGTTCAGCAATTTTGGCGGTTACTGAAAAAGACATTCGAACCTAACTAACTCACGTTAATTGTTGTACTATCAAACGGTATAAGAATTCTCCTACTCCCTGTCCCCATATAGTTGTAATGCATCGATGGAACCGCATATTTTGCACATTTAGACGTTATTAAAAACATCTGTTGGACAGCTATTACATTAAAAGGCTTGATCATAGAACTAGGATGAAATTGATTGGATAAAATATTACTGGAAAACAAAGTACTTTGATTATTAATCGTACGATCTTATTGAATCGTCAGTAACCATCGTTCCGAGTACTGAAGTGGGAATTATCGTTAAACGGATGATATATCTCTAAGATGTATATACATATAATTTAACAATATTATTTAGATATTTAGCTATAAAATCTAAAATTCACGACATAAGGTTTAATTAATTATAGCAATTTATTCTTACAGATAATGACGGTATATAAATATTTGTACCAATACAATCACTAAAAAATAGTTAATTCACTTCTTGATTGCATACGTTTTGCAAAATATTGTAAAAGTATCGAGAGTTAAATTCTCGAACAAAGTATTCTCTATAAATATCAAACATTAGTTAATAGTGAAATTTTGTACAAAGATTTAATAATTTTCATTGCAGTATGAAAAGAAGAAAAAAAAATGTAAAACATTACGTTAAAGATCGAATTGCGCAATATTAGGCACGTACATTACCTTATAATCTGTAATTTGTTTCTACATACGCAATTTTTATGGATTACGATTATTTTTATTGCAATCGAGGGATAAAATTTCTACACGTATTTCTGTAATTTTAATTGAGTAATTTATTCTCGTATTTACGTATAAAGTTATAAATGAATACTTTGATATCGGTAGTATTAAATATAACACTACAAATCCTGTTCCTAAACGTCGAATAAATTTGTTATTACATTAATGTCGTGCGTGAAAAGTTCAATCAAGATACCTCTCCCATATTTGTATTATTTATATAAATTACATAATTTGCCGCGTATACAGCAGTTTGCTCGAAAGAAGTAAAGATTAATTAAAATTAAAAGTAATTAAGATTAGGACGTTCTTTCGAACTTACGAAGGATATTGCAAGCTTTAATTCTTTTATAATAAAGAGAATAATTTGTGGCTATGTAAATAATAAACATACACGTGTGTTGTGAAAATCAGTGCAGTGCCATCTAGGAACAATGGAGAAATATCGTCGGGACAAATTGCTCTCGAATTCAGGGTTTGAATTCTTCTCTATGTCCGACTTAGATCGTGCTTGCGCGAATCTACTTGTTGCTGGGAAAGCAGGTCTCGTGGTCAGCATTTTTCCCCAAAGTTTTCTCCAGTGATTATTACAGTTTTAAGAAGTCGTCACGTCGCACACGGCGGAAATATGGCACACTACCACAAACCGGAATCGAAAACCATTCAAGAGTTGAAAGACATTGCAACAAAGTTGAGAATTCACTCGATCAGTGCCACACAAGCCAGTAAATCCGGGTATGTGTGATATACTTTATAATAGCAGTGTCATTAATAAATTGTTCGTCGAATGTCTCTCTTACATCTCAATGGAAATCAACGTGCGGTTATTACCTGTTCGATCACCTTCTAGATCAAGATTTGACAATGTTCGAACACTGGTAGAATCGCGCGCGAAGATTATCCCGATAAAAATGTTATGAAAAGAGAGTGTTTGCTTTAGAATCAATTATCTAATCTCGCGTTGTACGTGCAACAGTTTTTCCTAGAATCACCTCCCAGCATTTATTCAATTTATTTTCACACGCATCCCCGAGTTATCGATGTATGTATTTGTAATGTCGTGTCATTTTTTGTATCGTATATCTTATTACATCACGTTCTACGCGGTTCAAGTAGTTTTATAATTTCATTTCGTATTCATGCGATATTTAATACATAGAATTGACGTCTGTGCTGGAGCAAAAAATGTGAGGTGAGATTTTATTTTTAACGAGTCCCGATCAAAGTGGTATCAGACATTGAAGAAACTTTGGAAACTTTGAAATATAAGAAAGGAACAAACCTACAAGTACAAGTACATATCGTGTTAATTATTATTTCGTATCAATCGTACAAATCACATCCTTATGTATATCAATAATTTGACGAAAATTGTCGCGTGATCGACATTGTAAAAAAAAGTTCAGTTTTTAAAAAAGATAGTACATGTTTACTTGTGCTTCTTTTTGTACAATTTGGCAATCGCATTAACACGTGCCACAATACCAAAATGCACGCTACGAATCAGTTACGTAACGAACGTACGATAATGCTGAATAATCAAGAGTTGAAAACTATGCATGTCATTAAAAATTTCTTATCTTCGAATAGAAGTAGAAATAACTTCTCAATTGTTTATTATTCGCTTTTTCGCGGCAACTACAACTTTCGTAACCAAGTTCGTGAAACTTAAATTATTAAAACTTTTGTTCGCTACGTTTATCATTGATAAACTTGCGTTTGCATTTATATTATCATCAACAAATCTTTCGGATCGTCACAGTTGTAAAATAATTTTCATTAAATTATTTTATCCTGATTTTACAAATTTTTTTTCACATGTTATAATTTCATTTGAAGCAATAATGGTAATTGACACCGTGTTAGAGTTTACTGAAGAAACGCATCGATAAAAAGTGTGCTCGTTACAAACAAGATGCTCTTGGCGTTCGTGTATTAGTCGTAGCGATATATGGAGTTCCAAAACTGGTTCATGTCCACGAAACGTGAAACGTTGATTTTGAAATCGACGATAGTTTGGAGGAAGGTAGGGAGCTCCAGCGCGCAGTCACTCGTCTCGCGAACTATCGTACAATCGTGTCCATTAGTCGCTATCGAACGGTCACCGAGAGACGACTTTCTAAATTCCCTGCGATTCAAAGTTTAAAAATGGTGCGTGACACGAACATGGAGAAACTCCAGGATCTTGCAACCAGGCTCCGCATTGAGAGTATCCAGGCAACCGAGGCATCGAAAAGCGGGTATGAGTGAAGGAACTTGCCTTGAAAATTTTCACGTCTCCTCGTCGAGATTACAACGTACCTTCCTCGCTCGTCAAATGTAGACTCGGCACGTTCGGTTTTTTTTTGTTAATTACGTTTCAACATTTTCTTCGTAATCGTGCCCGATATGATTGCGTGTAAGAGAAGTAAATCGATGGATCGTCGTATTACGAAAATTTTCGTGACGATTATTTCGCATAATTATTCATTTTATTTAAAAAATAAATATCTGAATGTTTGAATATTTGCAAGCACTTCTTGTTTAGCATGCCGTTGGACAGTAATTGCACGGGCAAAATGAAACAAAATTATTAAATAAAGTTTGGAATTCAGAAATATTCGGCAAACTCATGCTGTAAAATGATACAGAACACAGAAAGATACAAATATAGAAGATAATATATTAACTCATTAACTATATTAACTGCTCGAAAGTTTTATATTACTGCTAATATTAGTCGTAATTCGAGGAATTAAACGTTGTTGATAAATTAATTTTAATATAAATCTAATATAAAATTAATTTAAAATAAATTTAAATTAATAAATTTAATAATAAATAATAAATTTAATAATAAATAATAAATTTAATATATAATTAATTTTAATATAAATATAAATAATAAATATAAAATTAATTTTAATACAAAAAATATAAAAGAAAAGGAGAGATATTAATAATATTAAAAATATAATTAATTAATTATATTAAAAATATAATAAGAAAAGGAGAGAAATTTATTATTAGCTATATAGTTAATGATTGTTGCTTTTTTTACATACATAATGATCGTTACATAATTTCGATCGTATGATCGAGATTGATGACCTTTATGACCTTCGAAGATAACAGTTCACGATTATCCAACTTATTATAATATATATTTGTAGAATTTTAATATTTTAAATAATAATAATAATAATACTCGATGTATTCAATTATTTTCTCGTTAATACTAAAATTATTTAATTTTGTGCCCATTTTATTTTTTTTCTTTTTAATATTATTTAGACATCCAACATCATGTTCTTCGATGGCGGAAATCATGTCTGTCTTATTTTTTCACACGATGCGTTATAAAGTATCGGCACCACGTGATCCAAGTAATGATAGATTTGTGCTGAGCAAAGGTCACGCAGCACCTATTCTTTACGCAGGTAAATGTAATTTAAATTTATTTGCATTAATTGATTATTCTATGAAGTCAAGTTCCAATCGCATATAATACGATTCATATAATTACAGCATGGGCAGAAGCAGGACTTTTCCCGGCGACTGAATTGTTAAATTTAAGGAAAATTGACAGCGATTTGGAAGGACATCCCACTCCAAGGCTTAACTTTGTCGATGTGGGAACTGGTTCTTTGGGGCAAGGTCTTTCAGTTTCTGCTGGAATGGCTTACGTAGGAAAATATTTTGATAAGGCTAATTATCGGTGCGTTATCGTTCAAATAATTATCTTTTACTATCTGTTTTAAATTATTTTAATATATATATTTATCTTAATATTTATGCAGCGTGTACTGTCTGATCGGTGATGGAGAAGCAGCTGAAGGCTCAATATGGGAAGCACTTCACTTTGCTTCTTATTATAAGCTAGATAATCTTTGCGCTATTTTCGATATCAATCGTTTGGGACAAAGTGAACCGACATCTCTTCAGCACAATATGGAAGTCTACCGCAAAAGACTTGAAGCTTTTGGTTTCAATGCATTGGTGGTTGATGGTCACGATGTAGAAGAATTGGCCAAGGTCTGTATACGAGATAGAGAAATACATGTTGATAGAAATTAATTGCTAATAAGAAAAATTCAAAGTAACGTATTTTATTTGTCAGGCTTTCCACGAAGCACAAAGTACAAAAGGACGGCCTACTGCTATTCTAGCAAAGACGTTTAAGGGAAAATATTTCCCCAACATCGAAGATCTTGAAAATTGGCACGGAAAGCCACTTGGCAACAAAGCAAATGAAGTCATTCAAGTAAAGATTGCAATTCTTTCTCCATAATGCAAATAATTTTATATCTTGGATTAATAAATCGTTCGATTGCAGCATTTGACTGGAATGTTGAAAAATTCTGGTCCTTTGGGGTTGCATCCCCAAAAACCATTGGTCGATGATGTTCCGGCTGTAGATCTTAATAACATTAAATTAGCATCACCTCCGAATTATAAACTGGGAGAACAAGTTGCTACCAGATTGGCTTATGGTACTGCTTTGGCCAAGGTTTGTATTCTTTTTTTTTTTCAGTTAAGCGAGCACAATACATTTGTTATCATCCGTCAGCTACGTTTTTTGTTACATTTTTTCATTTAGCTGGCAAAGAACAACAATCGTGTCATCGCTCTAGACGGAGACACGAAGAATTCCACGTATGCGGAGAAAATCAAAACGGTCGACCCAACTAGATTCATTGAATGCTTCATTGCCGAGCAGAATGTTGTAGGAGTAGCAATTGGTGCAACATGTAGGGACAGGACGGTCGCATTTGTATCTGCGTTTGCTACTTTCTTCACTCGTGCCTTTGATCAGGTAAGGCATGAAAATGCGTATGGGAAAAATGAGCGTGTCGCTTGACGTCATTTTTAATTTAATAGATTCGTATGGGTGCTATTTCACAAACGAATGTCAATTTCGTTGGTTCTCATTGCGGTGTTTCGATTGGAGAGGACGGCCCTTCGCAAATGGGTCTGGAAGATATAGCCATGTTCCGTACAGTTCCTGGCTCTACCGTTTTTTATCCATCCGATGCCGTTTCTGCGGAACGTGCCATCGAATTAGCAGCGAATACAAAGGGTATTTGCTTTATACGCACGTCGCGTCCTGCTACGGCGGTTATATATAAAAATGAAGAGCCTTTTGTCATCGGCAAAGGCAAAGTGGTCAGATCTTCCCCGAAAGATCAAATTCTCGTAGTTGGAGCTGGCGTGACTCTGTACGAAGCACTTAAAGCTGCCGACGAATTGTCTAAAGTAGGAGTAAATGTTCGAGTGATCGATCCATTTACGATTAAACCATTGGATGCTCAATTGATCGTAAAGAATGCTAAAGAAGTTGGAGGAAGAATCGTTACCGTGGAAGATCATTACCCGGAAGGTGGTCTAGGGGAAGCCGTTACTTCGGCAGTTGCCTTGGAAAGAAATATCGTAGTTAAAAAACTAGCTGTTACCGAAGTGCCACGTTCCGGTCCTTCAAACGCGTTATTGGATAAATATGGAATTAGCGCAAACAAAATCGTTGCTGCAGTTCAAGAAGTATTGAAATTGTAATCGTAAAGATTAGATAAAGGTACCGGTATCGTTCGTTCTGATGTCAAATCAACTGCCATATCAAAATGTGAAGCTACATTATATTTTTACAAATATCAGAGATACAGTGCATTCCATTTTTGAGCATTTACCGCGTACAAAACGTCGAAAATTTTGCTCGTGTCAATGTACCAAGAGAATTTGGCACAAAAAAGATTGTCCTTTGTACATATCTGTTTTAAGAGAAGAATATTATACTTGAGAATTGTGTCAAATTTTATATATCTAAAAGATATAATTTTATGCGAAGATTTGATACATATATAATGATAGATTAAGGGGTGTTGCTATTTTGAAACTATTGTTCTACGCGCAAGCAATTTTTGATTAACTTTTTCGATACCTACTACCTCAAACGCACAATCTTTCGATGTTAAATATTATATTAAATACAAATAAAAATTTTATGAAAACATAAATGTGTGTTCATAAATACGTGTGTTCGTTGTATGTAATTTGTACTCATATGTGCACACAGTAAACGTAAAAATTACGCATTTGGTACGTTCGAGAGGGAATATCGAACGAGGGAGATAATTTAAAAAATGGCGCGCAAATTACGGAAGAAGGAAGCTTCAATTGGAAGAAACTAGAAGTGGGAAGATTCTAAAGTAGAAAAATCCCTAGATGATGATCCCGGTTACAGTAAGAACGGAGTTGCGATTGGTCGAGAAACCGTGCAAAGGTTATAGGGGGAAACGAATAAAGAGGAAAATAACAAACGAGAGGAGACAGCAGCGCCACAATTCCCCGTTAAACAAGAAACATCAACCATTGCCTGTTCTCCGGTTGTATGTGGATTGCCGTTCGCTGTCCAAATATCCAGGCTAGTACGGTCAAATTGCACGTGTGTGTGTGTGCGCGCTAGTGTCTCCCTCGCTCTTGATTTTCGCTGTGTCGGGCACACGTAGTAAAAGAGTGCTGCGTGTACGTAGGTGTGCGGCGGCCACGTGTATACATGTGTTGGAGATATACACGCGTGTGCGTTTCCCGTTCCGCGATTCGCGTATCCCGAAAAGATGGCCGCCATGAAAGCGTACGGTTGTGATGTTGACGTCGTTCATAGCAAGGCCGCGTCACGTCCTCGAAAAGCGTGAAAAGAAGGTGATCATTCGAATGCTTCCGCGACCCTCGTGGTGCGCTCGTACGAGAACGCGACACAACGAGAAGATATCCGAGAATTTGAAACGCGAGCGTGGTATTTGCTGGAACCCTCTCGCAGTGTTTGACGAAAACGACGAGCCGAGGAGAGGCGAAAGAAGAGAGGGAGGACGAACGAGGAACGTGCCCAGCAAGAGGTTGAAGGGAATCGTATGTGACAGAGAGAGGAGCGGACGAGCAGCCTGCCGGAGAGCGGAAGTAAGAAGGAAGGAGAGAAGAAAAGTGGAGAAACGCGTGGAGAATACGGGAGCAGGGTGATACACGGAAGTGAGTGTATGATAGCTAGAGAATCGCGGGTGGTGTGTGGTGTCGCAGGTGAAACAAATGCGTGCGCGTCATACGCGAACAAGTCTCTCTTTTGCCAACGATATCCCGATCACCTGTTTCTCGCATTTCCTTTCGGCTGCGTTTTATCTGTGACTCGAAACTTCGTGTCAACGAGGGACGGCCATATTAATCCGTAGCCCCCGCCGTCACACACATAGTATCCCAACAGTCTCAACTCCTCGAGGTGGTGGTCTCTAGTTTTACGATATTCGCTACATTTTTAGTGCGTATCTCGTGTGTTGCGACCAATCTTTTCTTAAACCCTGTTGTGTCGTATCGTACCGTATTGTATCATATAGTATCGTGTCCTATCGTGTCGTGTCGTGTCGTGTCGTGTCGTGTCGTTTAGTATCGTGTCGTGTCGTGTCGTGTCATATCGTGTTGTACCGTGCCGCGCCGTGTCGTGCCGTGCCGTGCTGTGCCGTGCTGTGCTGTACCGTGCCGTGCCGTGCCGTGCCGTGCCGTG
>CAJDYZ010011782.1:29549-40110 GCA_903986555.1 Heterotrigona itama
TCGTTAAAGATAACATTAAGTTTGATAAAATTAAGGAACACAGACCTTTCATACAATTGCACAAACAAGTACCGACATTGTATCCCAAATTACGTACTTCTTCCGGGAACATTTCCGTGAGACCCAATAATCTTTCTGCCAGACTTTCATCCTGAAAACAAACTCGGAGATTGCATTTCTCGCGACTATACGATCGAACTGCAACGCGAAAAACACTGAGTCCACACCGAGTGATAGAATGTTGGTTAACCAACTCCAAAGATGAGATACAATGGTTATCGAGAAAAGTCAACAAACAATTTGCAACGATACGGAGCTTTGCTCGTTCGTAAAATTAACACGCTATGATGTATCGAAACGGAATACCTCTTCGTCGTCCTCGTCATCAGGGAGAAGCGATTTCACCTCGGGAGAATGTGCGTCGCTACTACCCATACCGCTGTCCAATTGATCCACTTCTTCGACTGAAGGCATATGAGAAAACAACCGACGATTGACAAACGAACGAACGACGTTCTTTATTTTTACGAATAAAGATTTAAAATTCACCTTCTTCCACCACTCTGGACATCGTAAGTCGAGATAAACGTTATACGTGTGGAAATTCACGCCGGTGCAAAGTAGATACGGGAGAACTCGCTGTCGTCGTACAAGTTCCCAAATCGCACGTACTATGGCGCATGTTCGCACGATTGTCGAAAAAAATCCCTAGATAATCCTTGCAAGCATAGATTTCTAGACGTACATTACCAAGAGTAATAGACGTAGACGCGTCTCGCATATTTCAAATTATATTCCCACAAATTTGTAAAAAGTAAGAGGCGGAATGAAAAAAGTAAGATAAATAATTTAACGGAGAAATGTACGAAACGATCCGTCCGTCCGTCCGTCCGTCTTTCTTTCTTTCTTTCTTTCTTTCTTTCTTTCTTTCTTTTCCCCAACCCCTCTCGCTTTCTCACTCGTGTCGTACGTCGTGTCGTGCACGAACTAAACCGTAAACGTCGTCGGTTTTTTTCGATAAAAGTTCGATATTTTGTTCGTGTCGTCAAATACGCGTATTTATATTTTGTAATTCGATCGGCGCGTAAATGGTATCATTTGTCTTCCAAAGGTAGCTCTCCGATCGTTAAGTTCTTGAAAATGTCGATAAAAACACTTTCTTGGTATCATTCATGTTTTCCTTTACTTTTAATACACGTTTGTTCGTTCATTCGCAACGTTCGAGGTATATTCGTGTTTGAACGAATTTCTTCCTACGTTACAGATATATCAGAAGCGTCAAACGTAACGCGGATATCTTCGAAGTTGTTACGTTGTTACGAATTTGAAGGAAATGGCGAACACAGGAGTATTACCCTTCGTACGTGGGATTGATTTTAGCAACAATGACTTTGGCGTAAGTACGGTTCTTCGTATACGCGATTCCTACGCGTGCAAGAGCGTAGTAATTTTCGATCGTTGTAATTTCACAGGGTGGCAAATTTCCCGAATCCGTACGCCTGATGACCGGTATACAATGGCTGAAATTGAACGAGACCAATTTGACCGAGATTCCAGAAGAAATGGGCAAATTATTGAAGCTGGTAAAACTGTCTGCGTATGGACGTTTATTTTTTAATCGTGCGCAAAGTTTGGAACGAAGCTATCGCGACGAAGGTTCTTATCGACAGTTTGATAGGACGGGACCAACGAAAGTTAAATCTTTCTTCTGTTGTTAAAAACAGGAACACCTTTCGTTAGTTAAGAACAAAGTGGAACGCTTGTACGGAGAATTAACGGAACTCTGTTGCCTCAGAACGTTGAACATAAGACGCAACAACGTTAAATCGAGCGGTATTCCAGCAGAGTTGTTTCATCTGGAAGAATTGACCACGTTGGATTTGAGTCACAATAATTTGAAGGAGGTACCAGAAGGTTTGGAGAGAGCTCGATCTTTGTTAAATCTGAATTTAAGTCACAATCAGTGAGTATCGCTGCACGTCTGTCGTGCACGAACGTAATCGCTAATAACTAATTATCACGGTATCACTTTCAGCATCGAGACAATTCCAAACACGTTGTTCATTCATTTGACCGATTTGCTATTTCTGGATCTTAGTTGCAACAAGTTGGAGACGTTGCCACCGCAGACTCGCCGCTTGGCAAATTTACAAACTTTAAACTTGAATCACAATCCATTGGGACACTTTCAATTGAGGTATGGAAGAGACAGATCGAGACGCGAGAAAACGCTTGAAACGTTGTTGCTGATCTTTCGAACGAGCTGACCTTTTTATTTTTACTTTTATTTTTATTTTTATTTTTATTTTTATTCAGGCAATTGCCGTCTTTGATGAATTTAATAGCTCTACAGATGCGCGACACGCAAAGGACGTTGAACAACATTCCGTCGAGTTTAGAGACATTGACGAATCTGCAGGAGCTGGATTTGTCGGAAAATAATTTACCTCGGGTACCGGACGCGCTTTACTCTCTGTTGAACTTACGTCGCTTGAACTTGAGCGACAATCAAATAACCGAATTGTCAACGGCGATTGGTAAATTTATCTCACGTTGCGCGATGTACGTCTCTCTCTCTCTCTCGTCAATGTACGCACGATGAACGTCTAGTTGCATTTTCATTTCAGAGCTTTGGACAAAATTGGAAACGTTGAATATATGTCGCAATAAATTGACCACGATACCTGCCTCTCTCTGTAAGATCGTTACTCTCAGGAGATTGTACTTGAACGACAATCAATTAGATTTCGACGGTATTCCTTCGGGCATTGGCAAACTATCGTCGTTGCAAGTATTCTCAGCGGCCAATAATCGTTTGGAAATGATACCCGAAGGTTTGTGCAGGTACGTTCATCATACGCTCCTTCCTTTGCTCCTGCCGCAATGCTTCTGCGCAATTCTACGTACGTATTTCTTCTTTCCTTCCTTCCTTTCTTTCAGATGTGGATCGTTGAAGAAATTAATACTATCTTCCAATCGACTGATCACCGTACCGGACGCTATACATCTTCTCAACGATCTGGAACAACTGGATTTGAGGAATAATCCGAATTTAGTAATGCCGCCAAAACCAACGGAAGTTCAAAAAGGTTCTGGCATAGAATTTTATAACATTGATTTTTCTTTGCAACATCAGTTGCGACTTGCTGGCGCCAACATTCCCACGCCTGTTCAAACTTCTGGTGAGTCTTCTGTCTTTACCGATAATACATATATAATCGATTATTTCCATCGTCTACCACCGCTCTACGAATGGCAATCTTTTTGCAACCGTGCTCTACCCCTACTTTACTTTACTTTACTTTACTTTACTTTACTTTACTTTACTTTACTTTACTTTAGGTAGCAAGGATCCGATAGCTCGCAAAATGAGATTAAGAAGAAGACGAGACCAAGAGGAAGCCGATCAAGATCAAGCCAAGATATTGAAGGTACATCAGGAAATTGGAAATAAATATCGGAGAGAATCGTTCGAATCGTTCGAATCTTCCTTCTTTTTGTTCTTTAGGGTATGAAGGACATAGCAAAGGAGAAAGATAAAGACAAAGAACGCGAAGCAGAATCGAAAGCAGAATCGTTAAAGTAGGCATTGTAAAAAAAGTCGTTGTTCGACGATTTACCAGTCGCTTTTCTTTTTTCATCTTCTGCTTCTTTCAAGGCCCAAACGATGGGACGAAACTCTGGAGAAACCACCGTTGGATTATTCCGAATTTTTCGACGAAGACGCCGGCCAGGTTCCTGGTCTATCCGTGTGGGAGATAGAGAACTTTTTGCCCAACGAGATAGAGGAAGTGGCACACGGAAAGTTTTACGAAGGTGATTGCTACATCGTTTTAAAAACCGAAATAGACGAAGCTGGTTCCTTAGTTTGGGCGATTTATTTCTGGATAGGGGAGAAAGCTACGGTGAGCGTGCTTACGAAAGAATCGACACGTTGTTGACTAAACGATACACGATGCGATTACATTACATCGGTCGAACAACGAGCGATCTTTTTTCAAGTCGATGTATCTTGTAGTTGGACAAAAGAGCTTGCGCCGCGATTCACGCGGTAAATCTGCGTAATTACTTGGGCGCGCAATGCCGTACTATCAGAGAGGAACAGGGCGAAGAATCGGACGAATTTCTAATGTTGTTCGAGTCTGGCATCACGTACATCGAAGGAGGTCGTACATCGTCCGGTTTCTACACGGTCGAAGATACGGTTCGTATCGTTGCGTAGTATCGAATGTACTAACCAACGATCTATCCAACGATCTATCTTGTTGCAGCCGTCGATAACACGATTGTACAGGGTACACGCTGCCGGTGCTTCGATCCATTTAGAGCCGGTTCCCGTTCGTTTCGATTCTCTGGACCCGGGTTTCGTGTTCGTCCTGGATACTGGCAACAAGATTTTCATATGGTACGGCAAAAAAGCGAAAAGTACGTTGAAGTCGAAAGCCAGATTAATGGCCGAGAAGATCAACAAAAACGAAAGAAAGAACAAAGCGGAGATTATAACGGAAATTATGACTACGGAGTCGGACGACTTTTTGTCGTGTTTAAACGTCGAAGATGTTTCTCAGGTGCCAACGATTACCGTAAGTTGACGATGATTATTTCCGTAATACGTAACGATTCCGACCCTTAATAAATCTCACGTTTCGTCGTTTCCATTCTCTTCGTTGCAGGAACGTGAAGATGCGAATTTCACACCACTCGCGCCACGTCTGTATCAGGTACAACTCGGTATGGGTTACTTGGAATTGCCACAGATCGAAGTACCTCATGGGAAATTGACCAACACCCTTTTGAACAATCGCAACGTTTACATATTGGATTGTCACGTGGATGTTTATGTTTGGTACGTACTCGAAACTGGCCACGTAATTAACGTAATTGCGACGCGTTTCTTCGATTATTGCATGTGCATCACGTGCGTGTATATTATTATGCGTAGGTTCGGCAAAAAATCCACGAGGTTGGTACGAGCAGCGGCTGTTAAACTTTCTCAAGAGTTGTTCAACATGATAGAACGACCGGGATATGCAATGGTAACCAGATTGCAAGAAGGAACCGAATCGCAGGTATACATTTGACGAACATTGAGCAAGTTGAGGGAATTTCGTAGATTCTGTTACAGTTGACAGAGAGAAAGTTCGTAACGACATCTTCCTTTTTTTCTTTCTAAATTAGATCTTCAAATCAAAATTTGCCGGCTGGGACGAAGTTATAGCGGTTGATTTTACCAGAACCGCGGAGTCAGTCGCGAAAACTGGCGCTGATCTGACTAAATGGGCGAAACAACAAGAAACGAAGGTACGCGAAAGAAACGATTCCTTCCCCTTCCTGCCGCGTACGCTTCAAACTAGTAAAACAGTTTTATTCCGACAGGCTGATTTAGCCGCGCTCTTCATGCCGAGACAACCGCCTATGTCGTTTACCGAAGCTCAACAATTAATGTCGGAATGGAACGATGATTTAGAAGCGATGGAAGCGTTGGTTTTAGAGGGGAAAAAATTTGTACGATTGCCGGAGGAAGAATTGGGACATTTTTACAGTAGCGATTGTTACGTGTTTCTCTGTCGTTATTGGATGGTACGTGATGATGATCTGTGTATTTCTTTTTTCTTTTTTTTTTTTTTTTTTTTTTTCTATACATTTGAGCGTTTTACTTTGTCACTGGTCGTTACAACAAACGACGTATCTTTGTATGTTCGATCTTTGCCATCGTCTTAGCCGTTGGACACAACGGAGAACGAGGACGGCGACGAGCAATTCGAAGAGGATTATCAGTGTACGGTGTATTTTTGGCAAGGTAGAGACGCCGGAAATATGGGATGGCTCACGTTCACGTTCAGGTGAGGCAAGGAGGCAAATCATCGTTTCTATCGTATTTATCGTTAATCGTAAGACGTGGGTAAGACGATCGACGCGCGTCTACGTTCGGAAACTTAAAGATACAGTTTTCATCGACCGTTCTTCGCAACGTAGCCTACACCGGACGTAGACGCGTTGATATATATCGCAGTTTAAAGTGGAGCACGCACGCGTACGAGTAATCGTATCTTATTTTTAGTTTACAGAAGAAATTTAAATCTTTGTTCGGCGAAAATTTAGAAGTCGTTAGAACTCATCAACAACAAGAGAATTTGAAGTTCTTGGCTTACTTCAAAAGGAAATTTATCGTTCATCGTGGTAAGCGTAAACAGCCTAAAACTTCCGGTAGTAACAAAGTTGAATTTTACCACTTGAGAAGTAACGGGAGTGCATTGTGCACCAGACTGATACAAATACCGGCTGATTCTACGTTACTGAACTCTTCGTTTTGGTACGATCGTTGACACAACTATTTCTTCCTCTTCTTTTCACTTTTCAACGAAGATTGTTCGTCCTACTCCCGTTGTACTCTACCGTGTTGTACTTATTCCACAGTTATATTTTAAACGTTCCGTTCAATAACGACGACGAAACGGGAATAGTATACGCCTGGATTGGTTCCAAAGCGGACAGCGAGGAAGCACGTTTGATTCAAGAAATCGCCGAAGAAATGTTTAATAACGTACGTATATCGTATATCGTATGTCGCCTGATAATCTCGGTTCAATTTGAAAATTGCTATTAATCTGCTATTAATGAAAAATTAACAGCCATGGATAAGTTTGCAAGTGTTGAACGAAGGCGAAGAGCCGGACAATTTCTTTTGGGTAGCTCTTGGTGGGAAAAAGCCATACGATACCGACGCGGAATACATGAATTATACGAGACTGTTTAGATGTTCAAACGAGAAAGGATACTTTACCATCAGCGAAAAATGCACTGATTTTTGTCAGGTATGTCAGGTTGAGATAAATTTACCAACTTACTACGTTTGTATCGGTAAGAATTGATACCGTTTTAGGATGACTTGGCGGATGACGATATCATGATACTCGATAATGGCGAACAAGTATTTTTGTGGTTGGGCAGTCGATGTTCAGAAGTAGAAATTAAATTGGCATACAAGTCTGCTCAGGTAAAAATACATCGAACGAATGGTACAAGTATTCGATTTTCAAAACTTTCGAACGAAAAGAAAGAATTCATTTCAAAAAACTGTTGTAAAATACTACGTTGTCGATATACGATAAATTTACGTTAAATTTCAGGTGTATATCCAACATTTACGAGTGAAACAGCCGGACAGGCCACGTAAATTGTACTTGACGGCAAAGGGGAAAGAATCTCGAAGATTTACCAAATGTTTTCACGGTTGGAGTTCGCACAAAAGAGCACCTCAATAAAAAATATTTAATGCGATATACGAAAAAAATTGTAAAATCTATGTTACCGATAGATTGCGAAATTTTTTGCATTTAAAGAAATTTGAGTGTGAAAAATGGATGCAAATGCAAATAACGCGCAATGATACGCAAAATATTTAAAATACAACGCTTCTTTTAAACGAGATAAATTCGATTTCATTTTTTAAATTGACTTTGTGAAAATACAAATAATCGTACGAACAGTTATCAGTGGCTGTCGATAATGCAAATTTCTCACGAAGACAGAAAAACGAAGCAACTTTCTAACGTCGAAAGATGTTACTGCGATTCTTGAAAATTCCATTAAAAACTCGCAAACTTACTTTCTCACATTACGTTTATTTTCGAATCTATCTATATCATAGCCATCTATCCGAAGCGATATTTACAAAATATTTGCATGTCGCGTATACCCAAGTACGTGCATTTCCTATATATATTTAACGGGAACATTTTGGAACACGTACGTATTTGTAAGTGCAAAATCTATTTGTTTTTCAACGAAGATTAGTAATCAGAGACGGACACCGTTTCGATTTTGCGTACGTTAAACTCTAAAACATAGAATCAAAAAGAAAGCGCATAATTGATTTAGGTCAAACGATAAGTCGGGAACTATGTGCGTAAAACATTTGCTGTCCCGTCAGATCAGACACATTGCACCATCTTGAATCTTTTCATAAATTGTCACAGACCTTGAAACGGAAAACGACATGTAGAAACAAGAGCCTATTTTCCTCGCGAAGAAAGATCGATACGACGTACGACTGTCGAGGATGAACTAGGACGAACTTGTTTGCACAAAGAAGGTGCGTTTCAAGGACGCGTAAAAAGATCGACGGAGGCGTTGCGTGAAAAATATAAATTAGGTGAACTAGGACTAGCTTGGATTTTTGTCTTCGAGTAAAGTGCGTACCGCGTGAATTAATCGTCGTCGTCGTCGTCGTCCGAAGGTACGAATAGCTCTTTCTCTTCGAGGAAATTAGCTATCATTTTGCTTAAATTAGTTCCTATGATCAATCCTGTTACGACGCCGGAAAGAACACGCAAAAAGCCGAAACGTATTTTTTTCGGTTCTGGTAGAATAGCACCTGAAGGTGTTGTTGTTCTTGGTCGAAAATGTAACTTCGTTTCTCCATCGATTTTCCTCAAATTGCCGATAGTTTGGAGTACGATGGATGTGCGTTGCAATGCCATTTTTCGATTTCAGTTCAAACTGAACGAGCACTGAAAATAGTAATACAAGTATACTGTGTGTGAAGTTATAAAAGAAATAAAAATAATAGTAACGAGAAATAACGCGATTATTGCACAGGCAACAAACTGAGTACGCAACGTACTGTACAACGTCGCTCGTATATTACAGTTACAATTTTGCGAGTGGCATAAACTTCAGCATTAACAGACAAAAGCGAAACATTCTTAACCTCTTTACGACGAGTTTGAAATATCAACTGGAAAGCTCTTAATGATACACACGCACACACACGTTCATATCCACGTGCACACACGCACACACACCGTATTTTGATTAGACGCAGGCCCGGTGAAACGTCGATGATACGAGTTACGTTCAAAACGTGATCGCTGTCACGAGCAACACGAGCAGCGTAGCATAGCAGATAAAGATCGGATGTTACTTCATCGCACGCATTCGCAGCACGCATGCGAATGATACAAAGCGTGACGAACCATGTTTGTCGAACCGATAGTGACAAGTATAAAATATTTAACTAAATACGGGACGAGCCCGACGTTAAACGAGACTGCGTTTCAAAATATGAAATGCCAATCTGAAAAGATCTAAATGTTTTTAACGTCTTTTAAGATTTGCCACCTGATAAATAGAGGAATTACAACTCAATCGCGATAAAATCAGTAACGTACAGGTTATGTATAAAATGATCTTTGTTGATCGAACTATCGAAAGAAAGTGTCGTGTCGAAAGTACGACTGAGAACGGTACATTATAGCTTGTCATTCTCGGTATGTGCGATTTAAATGCATATGCAATAATGAAATATATATATACACTTATCAACGAAAGTATTTACACACTTATTATTTTTTTTATAAATTGCCTCCCATCAAAAATGTAGCGATAAAAACTTCGAAACTTACACGTATACTCGTGCAAGTCTTGTAAAAAATTTTAGAAAAAAATGATTTTAAAATTGAGTAGGTCGATAAAGCAGATATAACCAAGCGAATTTTTTAAAAATTGCCTCCTTGTGCTGCCACGATGTTATGAAGTAACTCTTCATTTCGCAAAGTCATTTGATTTCGAAAAACGCTAATTTGCGACTTATAAACTCTAAAATTTCAACGATGAAATTTCGAATATAAACACTCGGAAAACATAGGTTAAAACAGACGGTAAGAAACATGGAGAAAGATCGAAAATATAGAAGAATACGGTTTCGAATTATCACGCACGTACGTTTAATTAAATTAAATTTAATTACATTTTACTCACTCTTGATCCAACCGGAATTACAAATCTATATCATCCGAAATATAAAGACGTGTAAGTATATACGTACCTGATCCATTTTAAAATCTCGAAAAGAGATTAAACGTAACAATATAATTTTCATCGTATTACTCGAGCATACGGGACGTTGGATTTCTAAATATACAAATCTTTCGTATAAAAGTATCGCTAACAATCGTTTATTTTAATTTACAAGAAATCAAATGAAATTCTAATTCTTGATAAAATTATTGAAATGAACTTGTTCGTTACAATTGTAATTACAAATGATTATTTTTCAGCTCTTAATTTTAATGGAAAAGGATTCGATTGATTCTTAAGTTTGTTGTCACAATGGCAGCACGTGTTACAATGTACATATTTTACACAGTACTTGGGGGAAGGTTTTACAAGTCGATCAAAACTAAATCAAACACTTGTTGTTGTCGATTGAAGATAAAAATATACTTGTTCTTTCTCTTAAGTAGCGTTATTAAGTAGATATCTGTAAATACGCATATTCGCGAAACGGAACAAATTTTTTTTATGACAAATGTTATCGTTGTTTCTAGTTTTCTCCTTTCAATTGTATTTTTCTTCGATCTGTCTAGGTGGTCGTCGATAGAGGGGAAAAAAAACATCACGAAAAAAGCGCAATGTAATATAAACAAAAATGTATTTTAAAAATTTTCTGAATATATTTTAAAGAGAAAGAAAGCACGAAGGAACTCGATGTATCGACGATTGCATCGATCGATCGATCGAGATGATATCGTTTAATCTCAAAATCTTTTTTTTTTTT
>CAJDYZ010011791.1:51696-73320 GCA_903986555.1 Heterotrigona itama
TTTTGTTTCGTTCTGTTTTGTTTTTTCCTTTTTTTTTTTTCTTTCTTTCTTTCTTTTTATTCCCACGAAATTCGAGAACTCATGCATATTAAATTGATACGCAGTAACCGAACAGCCCGGCGAACAATTAATTAAAATACAAATTTCAAGCTCAATTTCACGTCCTAAATATTTGATCGCGGAAAATGCACGCTCGATTCGACGAGTCCATTTCCCTGCCGATCGTTTAACAAATTGCCGTGCGCGCGGACACGTTCAGCAACAACACGCTCGCAAGGACACGTTTAGAAAGGTACGAGGAGAGGAACATACACTCCAACGGGAAATACAATCGGCCGGTATCGATGAATCGAGAATTTTTAATTTCAGCGCGACGCAACACGCCGCCGGCGATTAACCGTTTCACCGAAGACATTAGAGGGGCAACTGGCGAATTCGCGGAAACAATGTCGCGCCTACGTCGAACGCGATCTGCAATCTTGTTCCGCCTGGCGTGCACGTGACAACGATCCGCGTGTAGTCGACACGCCTGAGCTGCTCCAACCTGCCGGGTATAAATCGACAACGTTGAATGAAATAATCAAATAAAAAGAGAGAGAGAGAGAGAGAGGCAAAGAGGAAAGGAATGAAAGAACCGGCAGGGAAATATGAAAAAGAGAGAAAAGCAAAGAAAGAGAGAGAGAGAAGAAGGAGAAAAACCAGGAAGCGGAATCTAAAAAGAAACGGCGAAAGGTCGACGATACGAGCCACGAAGACGGTATATTCTCGATTCGCGATCGTAATCAGAAACGGCGACTGCGCTTCCAATTCCACGTATTCGCCCGCCTACTATCCCGCCAGAATTCGTGAGTAAGACGACGACGATCCCGTCGTTATCGTCGTTAAAATTTCCGCGATACGTATCCGTTGAATTTCGATGAGCCACGACCGATCGAGTTTCCTTCGACGACTACTATCTATTTCCCCTAGTTTCGTAATTGAACGACGTTACGTGTACGTGTGCGTGTGTGCGTGTGTGTGTGTATACGAGAAGTGAGAGGCAACGGTAGCACGTATGCACGCGGCACGTGAAATATTAAAATAGTTCAATTTAGAAGAAACACGGTTGATAAAGAGCGCGAAACAGCTCTAGAAATAGATATTTCGATCCTATTTTTATTCACGCCGCTTTCTTGCCCCATCCGTCGACCCTGGAATTTATTCTTTCAACGTGTTTTACGGAAAGGAACTTTTATTCAGGCGCGTGCATACGCGGCTGAATCGAATAAACCCTCGAAATTACGATTTCATAAAAATCCGTAATGCTCGGAATAAAAATGTCAAAGGTGTTTCACGGATGAAAGACGCGCGACACAGCGCGCCACCGTGAATATGCACGTCGGAGGGAACCGACGCGCAATTGTTCCCTTTTATTTTTACCGCGGAACAAAGAACGACAGCTGAAACATTATTTTTTCGTTGGCCGCGCGTCACGGTTACTCTTTCCATTAAAGCGTGGAATGTGATTCGTTGTCACGATCTTTCTTCCTTTATTTTTCTCTCTTTTTTTTTATGCGAGTGTGTGTTTTCCACCGGCGAACATCCCGCGATTTTCAGTTAGTTTGAACAGATTGGGGGCCCAACAGCCCCAACTATTCGGATGTTTCGCTAATTAACACGAACTCGACGTTATTAATTAACAGGATTCGTGTCACGGTTCGATTCTACGGTGAATTTGGTAAAATAGCAGGTACACGGGAATTATAAGCAAATTTCCGCGGAACCGGGGGAAGTGGGAATTACCAAACGATAGTTAGGAACTAGACGAGTTTCCAAAATTCCGTCGGGATGGTACAAAACGTCCAAAGTTTCTATTAACTGGTTCGGAGAATAATTATCTGGCGGAACGACGCTACATTTCATGCAATTATAGGATGACGTGAGTGCGTCGTGTCAATATCGTCGCATGAATACACCCCGACAGAATATACTGCGAGTAGTGTGACAATACCACGACCAGTTATATACCAATCCCATCGATATCGATACACCACTATCGAGTTCCCTCCGACGAATATTGTCCCCCGTATAGCAAATAGGGAAACTTGCGAAACGTTCTTGTCGTTAATTTTAAGAGATCGTTGTCCGATCAATCGACGATTCACTATCACGATAACGGCATTTCAGGCACAAAATAATAATCTCCCCTCGTCCTAAGATCTCTTAAAGACCTGGCGATTAAGTTTTCAGCATCCGTTTCCACTTAATTAATTTCAAAAAAAAAAAACAATGAAAAGAAAAAGAAAACGAAAACAGAAGATTCTGACGTAAACCTCGAGTTTTAATTAGACAAATTTCCGAATATGTGGGACGCGAGAGCAGGATTGAGAAAGACAATGGCTAGCTGAAAAGGGGACCTCGGAAAGATTTCAAACGTTACGTTGAAAATCGAATATCCATCGAATTGGCGCAACGTCGTTTCAAAGCCGATCCCCCGTCTCGTTAATTCAAAGTGAGCGCAAGTCAATCTGACGTTGATCAAACGGAATAAAGCAAGAGTCACCGACACTCGAGCTAACAACGAGATCGATAAGAATCTTTCTCAGGCCTGGATACCTGTCTCTGTGTACGCGAGGCAAAAACCTCGGGGCTGTCTTTATTTTTCGAGTAGGTTCGCCGATAAATTCGGAAGCCGGCAGAGAGACTTTGCTTTCGGAAGTCGTGCCTTTTGCGCGAGACGTGCTCGGTGATCGATCGCCCGACCGTAATTCAACCGGCACGCGTAATTCCCTACTTATGTCTTGACGATTCCTCTGCTCGTATCTTCGATTCCTCTCCGTCTCTCTCTCTCTCTCTCTCTCTCTCTCTCTCTCTCACTCTCCCCTCGCCTTTCGTTGGAGAAACATTTCTGATTCTGGCACGGTATCCAGTTGGCTCGAGCTTGTAATCACCCGGCGAAGTTACGCGTGCGTGAAGCCGGAACTTGGCAAGCTGCGTGCATTCGTTTCACGCACGAGTATGCTGATCGCGTGACTGCGCGTGTACGTTTGTTTTCACGCGTTTATGGGGTGGACAGGACGATACCCCTGTCCCTTCCCCCCCCCCCCTCAGCGGAATCAATAAACGAAGAAAACTCAGATTTCCCTCTCTCGCGAAAAGAGAGAGTTCTTGCACATTTTCCCATCT
Organism: Heterotrigona itama; assembly: GCA_903986555.1. Lineage (NCBI taxonomy): Eukaryota > Metazoa > Arthropoda > Insecta > Hymenoptera > Apidae > Heterotrigona > Heterotrigona itama. The sequence continues at coordinate 54,862 of CAJDYZ010011791.1, forward strand.
CTTTCTCTTCTTTTTCCTTTGACCCTTCCTTTCTTTCTCCAACTGAATGCAGCAGCGGCGCGTGTAAAATCCAGCGCGTTTGCTGCTCCGCGAGACGTTCGCTGCAAGGATACTTCTTTTCAATGGGCGTTCTTCCCAAGCGGCGGCTTCATCATTTCTCTCCCGCTTGCCGCTTAAACAGATTTCAAGCTTCCCTCTCCCGGATTTTTGTATCCGATGCGGTTGTTCGGCTCCTCCGGTCCCGGTAGCTTGTTCTTGCTCGTTTAAGGATCGCATCAGCGATCAAGAGGAGTTGGTCAGGAAAAGGATCCGAGTTAAAGCATCCTTTCCCCGATGACTTCGGTGCATCCTTTCTCTTTCTCTTTCTTCTTCTCTTTCTCCATCGGCTATCGCGCAATCTCCCGGCGCAAAATTCAATCGTCGAATCGTCCTCGAGAGTATCGATTTCGTTTTAAATTCCACCGTGACTCGCCAAGGGAGCTAAACGTCTTAGCGCGTTGTTGTTGCAACGAAGCCGATTCCCCGAGAGCCGAAGAGGCGCAGCGCGGCCATTCCTCAGCTCAACTCCTCTCGAGTTTTGTTTTTCGAGGCATTGCGGGCGCACGAGATTTGAATTTCGATGAATTTTTCAAACGTGTCCTCTCCGAGGTGGGACAATTAAGTTAAAAATGTATCCAGATCAAATCGATGGACGTGGACGAAGAAGCGAGACGCGCATTCGAGGGGCGAGATAATCTCAAAACCGTGACCGCATTAACGCGCGCGGCTCTCACGCTTTGTACGTCTCTCTCCTACGAGCTCGAGCTACATGGAACTCGGCTCGCTTCCTCGGCGAAACAGTCAGAACGCGACGCGTTCCTGGCTAGCCGAATCCCTTTGGAAATTCAGGATATCCTGCTGCGAGACACTCGCACTGTCATCTCTGTGCAACTAACTCAAACATTTGCGGGAAGAAAACCCGCTACCGGAGAATCCTCCGTTGCGCGCTTGATATTCGAAGTGCTCGGCTCTCTCCGCCCACTGTGTTCCCGGTTGTGTGAATTAGCACAGAAGAGAGACTTCTGGAATTATGTTAGACAGACGTAGAGACGTTGAGCTTCTCGCCGGCATTTAATTTTAGAGCGGTTACTTTCTCGAGATCTTCGTACGTTCGGACGAAGACGCGTGAGACGTGTAAATGTTGCAAACGCGCGGCGTAAACGAGGCTGGGAGAGTGTCGAAAATTAAGTCGGCAAGTCGGTAACAACTCGACGCGAAAATGCGCGGAGAGTCGGAATGGTAGATGAAAGCCAGCGTTGAACGCCGGCGAATCGTCACCGGACGAGAGGCGTCCGTCCCGGCGACGTTAATATTTCAGTGGGGAAGGCTGGTAACGCGTACAAAGCGGCACTCGGTGTATCGTTGTTATATCTTGGCAAGTATATTCCCGACGGTTAGAGGCAGAGACGGTCTGGCCGCGCCATCCAGCCATCCAGCCATCCAGCCAGCCTCTCCACGGCTCTGGATCCACAAAGGCTGGTATCCGGTATCAAGTCAGCCGCTTCCGACGTGTAACTCGCGACATCCCGCAGCGATGCTGCTCGGAACCGTGACTTCGTTCGCATTACTCGCGCGGAAACCAATTTACCATCCTAATTTCGCGCGGATTATCCGGTGTAAACGGCACGCCAACGGTCGCCTTTGTTCACTCGGCTAGTTAGCCTAACGCCGCGCCGCACTTCTCGCTGGCTCCAGACACTCCGGTCGTTCCCTCTCGCAAACCTCTGCCTGCCGACGAATGCTATGCATGGAATTCTTGCGCCCTTTAGGATCGCCATTAGACGCGGCGTGAAAGCGAATCGGGCACGCACACGAGAATGCGTCTCGTTCTCTGCTCGATGCTCGACCATCCGCGTCTTCTTTCGCCCGCTTACGGCTCGGCCGCGTTTCACGCTACGTCGAGCGCCGTGCTCGTTTGAAGTCAACGAAATTGGCTGCTTATAAGAGCTGACGGTTTCGGGGTGTGAGTGCTGAATTCATCGCTCTTTCGTTCTTCCAATTTTCTTCTTCTTCTTCTTCTTCCTCATCTTTTCTCTTGCTCTTCGTTTCCTTTTCTCTTCCTTTTATTCGTTCGTCTCTTTGCCATCTCTAGCTCTCCGACTTGTTTAAGTCAGCTCGTCTCCTCGTTCGACTCCGACTCGGCCGCTTTCTTTTTCTCCTTTTCTTTCTCCTTGTCGTCGTACTCCTCCTTGTCCGATCCTATCGACCACTTCTCGTATTCCCGGTGTTCTTTGGAATTACAAATTATGCAGCGAACGGTTCGACCGTCGCGGGATGAGTTCCTCAGGAATTACAAATCACACGTCCAGACACTGTCGTCCTCTCAGCTTGCTCTCTCGCAGAAAGAGAGAGAGAGAGAGAGACACTCGGTCGGAGAACGAGGAGCCAGCCACTGTTGGTTTAGGCAGCGAACGAATAGAGCATGGTTGGAACAAAGGAAACGCTGGATCAGATTTAGGATCTCGGCGGAGTCTCGCGCGTCGAGGACGGCCGAGGCTGCAGACGTGGTGCATCGTGAAACGTAAGAGGCAATCAGTGTGTTTGTACGTTCACATGGAGAGAGAGAGAGAGAGAAAGAGAGAGAGAGAGAAAATGGAGATTCGTCGGTAAATAACGGCCGAAGAAACGGAACTTGGCATAATTTCACAAACATACCCATCCCCTCCCCCACCGGATTCTTCTCTCGTTAACGAACTGTTAGACCTCGCTCGATTCCTTAATTAACGTCCCGACACGTTCAATATTTATCGTCAACAATTTTGGTTAACGGCCGTAGCTGCTCGTCGGGATCTATCGGAACAGTTGCCGGCAATTCACATTTCCGTAACAAGCATTTACGCGCTTTGAATCATAAATGTTTCTCCATCGAGGCCGGATTTTGCGCTAAAACGTTTACAGGCTTACGTCGACGTAGAGAAGCTTTGGGCGAAACGGAAATTACGTTCGAACGCAGCCGGATATGTGGCCAGGTGGGCGCCTTTCCGCGAATTTTGAATAACAAATCGGGGACCGTCGACTAATTCGTGGAGCCGTTTAACCATCTCTGCCTCTCTCTCGCTCACGGATGAGCGAGAGGACCAGCCGGAATAACTACTTCGTTATCATGCCGTAATCCACTAGGATCTAGTTGAGCAAACGAGAACATCTATCGTGAATGGAGAAGCGTTTAGGTCGCGCCATTTTCCTCAGAATCTATGTCACACCGACGCCCGTGTCACGACTCGGCTTCCCTCCTCCCCCCCCCTCCCTGCCCCACGTGAAAACCCTCGTGAAACCCTGAAGATTACAAGATTCATTTAAACTTCATCGCTTCGACCAGCTTGAACTTTGCCGCGGCAAGCGTTTTTAATTTTCATTCGTTCTCGGACGACCGAACCTCGGGGCTGAGACTTGCCAGCAAGTTAAAACGTAGATTTAAGGGGCCAAGGTAATTCAGTTTCGGCTAAACTGTACGTGATTCCAGCTCGTTTCTCAAAGTATTTTCACTTCTCGCGGAAAACGCTCTGCTACTCCGTGTTACAAGTCTTGAATAATTTCGCGCCAGATACGCTTCCGCGTCTGTGGAAGAGAACGGACTTTTTTACGAGTCCAAGCATCCACGGCCGCACGGTTACACTGTTACAGTTTCTCCAGAGGGGTACAAAATACCACCCTCTTTAAAGTTTTACGCACGCCTCGCGTCATCAAACGACCACCCTCCTCCTCTTATTTCTTCACACTTGAAAAACTTTCCTCCATCTCTCCCTCCAAGGTTTAATCAAACCTTGCCGTCATCGTCATCCGCTATCCTCTTGCCCACCGAGTGGCCTCTCAAAAAAAACAAAAATTCCTCTCACTCTGAAAGGCGCGTTATTCACACCCAATATCCATTCTCCGGAGGTGCATTCCTCGCCGAGGGAGCGTGGATACCGGCATCGTGTATAACAGCATCGTATAGCAACGAAACGCACAGCAGAGTGTGACAAAGCTAAACGGGAGAAGAGAAGAGCCTTATATTCTCGGCACGATCTTGAAATATATATGTCGCCTGGTCGTTTACTTTCCGCGCTTCGTCTTTAACGCTAACGTGTGTCACGCGTGTACACGACGACGTTGGACGACGATCATATCGTTTCCGAAAAAAATTCGTCTCTCTCTCTCTCTCTCTCTCTTTGCTTCGCTCGACGCGTTATTGCGTTTCCATCTGACGGAGATGCGTTTCGAATTTTATGGGTCGAAGGGTGCTACTCGCGCGCTCGTCGCAACTTTATGCCGGGTCTGCGGCACGTTCGAAACGCAGGGTGCGTGCAAAGTGCACGCTTCGGTCCGGATTTATGGCTCGACGGCGAAATCGAAAGGGCGGAGGCGTCGAGAATTATTAGAACGCGGATGTGCGCACACACACCGCTAGCTTCCGGGATTTCCACGTGCTCGTGCACTGCCGGTGTGACAGTGGCAAGAATTCGCGAATTATGAAATTCTAAGTGACGCGCGGAGTGACACGATTCATTACTGCGACGAGATATCGACTTCCGTAGCGTTGCGTGGAAACGTTGATGTTTCAAAGTGGAAGTAAGAATATATAGCACGCCGGAGCACGTGAAAACGGAAGCATCTGCGACTGGAAGACGTCAGACAGAGGGCGAATGGTAATTCTTCGAAATACGTTGGCTCGCGTGAGAGACCGCGTTTCTGTTTTAAAGCAGAGGGCGGATTCCCCACAATCGCGTTCGCCGCTTTTTTGCCAAAGTGCAGGAGATTTAAAACGGAAACGGTAATATCGAATGCAAACAGACTGAGGGGAGAAACGGGGGAGTATTTACGCAGCGGTACGTAAATCGAAACCGTTTGTTGCGTCCCCCGATAATTCTCACCGCAATTAAATCGAGGCTGCATCAAAAATACAACTGCCGATATCCACGCGCGCGTAAGATAATGCGATTACACAACCAACAAGATCGTTTTTACCGCGACAGTGAAACATTCGACGTCCCTGCTCGACGAACGCGCGCGCTTCTCGCCGGGTCTAATTAATCCCAATGAAATCGCGATTCACTGCGAAACACGGCCGCGCGTTTGTTACTCTTTCCCCTTCCCTCCCCCCCCCATCCCCCGCTCCGAATCTACGTACGTCGCTCTTCTCTCTTTTTCATTCACTGTACCACTGTTTTCCTTCTTGCGTCAACCGTTGGAGAAGAAATTAGAAAAAAATTCCAGGTGCTCCGTGTCTCGTTGGTGTTACGCGCGCGACCAATCACACCGCGAAGACGAGAATACTTGTGCCGCGACAATATGATACCGAGTGCCACTTAACAGTGCGAGTAAACACTCGACGCCTTTTATTGCATTTGCGGGCGGCAGCCGGCCGAATGGCAGAGGGATGCCGAGAGCAACATAGACGAGAGGTGAACACGGTGCCGCGAGAGACACCGAAAAGAGGGACAGAGGACAGGGGACAGGTCAAAAGCGAGAAGAGGGAAAGAAAGAGAATGGAACGAGAGAAGGAGAGAGAGCGTAGGTCGATAGCTCGATGTCACGTTTCTATTGGGTGTCGTGTCCGTAATGCCAAAAAGGAAAGTACGATATACGGGGATATCGAAGCAGAATGGAATTCGACGGCGACCGCTCGTCGATATTTTCCCTGGCTTGGTAATTACGACGGCTTTCGCTTCCTCATATTCTCTCTCCCTCCCTCTCTCCCTTGTAATTCTCGTTCCGATTCTTTGACGAAATCAAACGATTTTCGCAGCGGTGTCTCGCGCGCCTTTTATACATCGCTAGCTTCGTCATTCGCAAACGAGAGGCACGGTTGAACGCGGTGCACGCACGAAAAGCACGAGAATTTTCCAACGGCTGGCGAGGCTCTAACGCTGAGGGGATGAAAGCGGTAATTACCGAAAGAGACAAACGATTGGACAATTCGTTCGTTGAAAAACTCGATACGAAGCATACGGGAGCAGCACCGGGCTCGTTCAATATTCGCACGGCGGTCGAATCTTCGCTCCCTTCTCTACGACTAGTCGCGCACCCTCTGTTTCTGACTTTAATGGCACGCTGCATCTCCGAAGAGCAGCACGGGAATCACGTGCCGCCAGACAATTCTCCCTGGCGCATAATATCAACGTGTCCTCAAGATCCTCGGGCTTTATCGTTTATTCAATTGCGCGCTGTTTTCGAGGCAAATTATATTCCTACCGCGATCGCGTGCGTTGAACCTGTCTTTACGGCGACACACAAATGGAAATTCAGTTAATTTCGAAGAAAAATTACAATTTGTGTGCAATAGCAGATCGAGAGTATTTCTACATCCATTGTCGACGCGGTCGAACCGGTCGATATGACTTTTATCAAAAAAAAAAAAAAAAAAGAAAAGAAAAGGGAAAATTAATATTTCCATCTTTCTCGCGCGCGCAGCGATCAAGTTAACGAGATCGATTCGAGTTTTTCATCGTTCTCCGATAGCGAATTGTCGCGAGTGTTACTTCGCCGGTGTGACAAGAAAAATCACTCGGCCCTTTATGCAATTTCAGGCCGGCGCTGACGACAAATGGAAGCTCCGTTTCATTAAATTTACACCCGACTGAAAGGCTGTCCGCGCTATTTTTTTTCTCTTCCTTTTCCTTCTTTTTTTTTTCTTTTTTTTTTTTTCATTGCTCCAGCCTGACGAGCGACGGCGCTAAGTGGCGAGCATTGACGTCTTTAATTCCGGCGACCAGCAAAGGGAGCTCGAATAAAACCGCTCGTCGATAATTACGGAGGCTCAGGGTTGCTTTGCTTCCTTTCACGCCGGCAATCGAAAGACAAAACTGCTTTGAAACGCGGCGCGCGCCAGCAGCCTCGACCTCGCAAAGACCTCGAGGATTTCGACACGAGCTCGTGCCTGCGCTAGCCAGAGCCTAGCCGCTTTCCCTCCCTCCTTTCCATCCCTCTCTTTTCCTTTCGAGTGCGTACTCCTTCTCGCGCGCGTGTACGTGAGTTCGCGCGTGTCAAGTCGATGGTCGAGAATCTCGACGAACCCGGTGGAAAAGAAGCCAAAGAGGAAAAAGTACGGAGAAGAGACGAGAACGAAGAAGAAAAAAGGAAAAAGAAGAAGAAGAAGAAGAAAAAGCAGATGAAGAAAAGAAGGTCGGCCCTTGTTCTCTCTGCACAGCCACTTCAATCGTACTACTTTTAGGCTGTAGGCGCACTCGCGACCAGACTTCAGAACTTTTAAGAAGCGCTTACACAACCGGATGTACCGACTAGTTGACGTATGAATCTCTATGTGGCTCACGTGTCACGAGACGCGACGACTTCTCTCGCCAGTTGTTGTTCACGGATTTGTCCGGCTCGCTCTATCGTCGACACTCACACTTCTCTCTCTCCTTCTTGTTTTCTTTTCCTTCGACTTTCTTGTCGCGCGTGAAAAACGTCGGAAACGTAGTTATAGAGATACTATGAGGGTAGCAATGGAAAGTGCGGAACAATTGAGAGCGAGGGAAGTTGCGGAACAATCATTCGGGTAAGTTGTCAAGAGTAAAAAAAAATGAGAAAGAAAGTTTTTCAAGAGAATCGATGGTTTTAGGATGGTTTGTTAATTTTAATTTCAACTTCAATTTCTCTTCAAGAACAAGAGGGACCAAGGACAAAATCGAGGATCAATGTTGTGACAAACGATGGCAATGTATTGTTCGCTACCGCGACGCTGTTTACGAAACGTTTAAATCCAGCAAATATATCAAACTTCCCTGATATATTGTTATACGACAGAAGGAAGAAGGAATTACTACAGTTTTCTGACCAAGATGGAAGATTCGCAATAAACTCAGGATGTCTCAGTCGAGGAAGAGCAACTCGGAAGACATCATAAAACCCTGCAACGAACACAAATCGGTGTACCATCGTCTGCAAAAAGAAAAAGGAAAAAAATGGAGATTCCCCCGACGAAAACATCTGCCCGAGCGAGACAACTTTCTTGTTACACGCGCCTCTTGTTAGTTTCTTTAATCCGGCGAAATATCTCTTCGATCAACGCGAAATATTTGTCTCACTTTTTCTCCTACCCTGTTGCAACTTTAAAACCCTGTTTAAGCTTTAAAAACCTAACGTAAACTCTGTTTAAGCTTTAAACCTTTAAGAACGCTATCTCGATTTCGAATTTCGAGATTGAAATTCATTCCAGAAAAAAAAAAAACCGCCAGCCAGCCGCCGCCCGGACGCCGATGGTTGCAAAGATCGCGAAACGCGTCCATTGTCCGAGATGTTTTAATTCGAAATCCTTTAATTAGAGTGCCGCTTTCTCCGGATTCTCCTTCGATGTGCTTACTCTTTAATTGCTTTTCTTCGATCGTTCCCGGCGCGCTTCGCACGCCTCCCGCCAACAGAGACGTTCGAATAAAATCTCTTTTAATTGAGATTCGCGACCCTGCGCCTCATTCGCGACCAACCAGATCGGCGAGAAACTTTTTCCACCGATTCTCGCCGATCTTCCCCCCCCCACCCTCCTTCCCCAGCCTGGCTTTAATTATTCGTTTGGTTTCCCTTCACGCGCCTCCGGCCGGTAAACAGCGTGAATTTGAACGTTTCCGGAATTAACCGAGAACGTTTTGCGCATTTAAGAACCGAGAAACTCCGCCGCGAGTATTCAATAAACAAAACTCACTCTTCGACTCGGATGGGGAACTATTCCACGAAGAATTCGCAATGGAAAAGTAAAACAAACATTGGAATACATTGGAACAATACGTACGTATGAAATATCGCGATTCAAATATCCCGGCCACCAAATAATGAAATTTTGTTTCCCGGCTAATTCAGTTCGGTTCGAGGGGTTCACAGGCGGGGGCATAATCGAACGAATCGATCGATCGACCGAATCGTAGATCAATCGGCCCGGTCGTGTAATTGCATTCGCGTGTACGATGACACTCGACCACTCGGAACTCGCACGGATCACCGTGCGTATTGCATTTAAATAGAATTTTTGATACGACGCTATAACGCTCCGTCCGGCGGCGTTCCCCGGTAACGAGAATTCAAGCAGCGTCAAGCGACGCCGACCGAGCCAGCCGCCGCGGGCGAAAACGACTAATCCACACGCGCGCTGAAAATTGAAAATTTTCCGCTAATGAGCGTGAAAATCAGTGAAATCAGTGTTAATCAATGCGATATTAGCGGTATCTGTCCGTGCTGCAAAAGTTGTAAACAACGATCTGATTTATGTTGATCCAGATAATTAAAAAGAGAGAGAGAGAGAGAGAGAGAGAGAAATCAAAAAGCTGTCGGCGATTCAAACAGCATTCTGCTTTACAATGGCAACGCGCAACGCCGACGTCGTGCACGATAGGGTTTCGATAATTAAACAGCTCAACGGACACCAATATTCGCGCGAAAAGAGAAACGACGCTGGCAATTCACGGAATGCTATAAAGCTCCATTGTAGCTAAAAGTTCCGATCCGACATTCCTTCCTTTGTACGTCCTCGAGTCGGTAAGCTTCCGCATTTTTGGAGCTCGCGCAGACAGAATAATTCAAAATTGTTCAACCGTAACCGTACCGGGGTGTGCGCTCGTAAATGGACACAGAGAAGCTCCCCGCTCAGAGCTCACGTGGGTTACAGGTAACGTTCGCCTGCGAAAACTTGCCGCGCTCCCTTCTCTACGCTCGATTCATGGACTTCGTGTGCCGTCGGTCCTTTTATTTCGACAATCCATTCGAGAACGCCCGAGCACGGCCGAGGAAATTTTACAGGTTCGCCAGCGGTGAACGAAACGTTTCACGCGACGCTCAGCGTGAAAACATAAACTCTACAACTGAAAATGACGTCTACGCGACATCATCGCGCAGCTATGGCGCAGCTAAGCGTTAAAAAATTAAAATTTATAGCAGCGGCCGTGAATCTCCATCTTAAACGGTCTGTGCGTGTCTCACCGCAACGGAAACGTGGTGGTTGGAAGGCCACGGCAAAGACACTGCGCTACTTTCCCACTTTCTATATTTCATTTCGATAGCCGGGCGCGCTCGTACACGTACGATATCGCTCCCTTAGCGGGGAATCCCGTTGAATGAAATGATACGTAAAATGGCGCTTACACAAGCTGAATCCGGAATCCTTCACGTGGATGACCACCATCGGCACCAGCACCATCACGACGAGGTTTACGACGTGGAACACCATTCCTGGCCCGTGAGCTATGATATCCTGCGGCACAAAATAGAGAGGTACAAGTTACGAGCGGAAGTTGTTCAGGGAGAGAGAGAGAGAGAGAGAGAGAGCGCACGTGGCACATGAAACGGGGATGGCGGTGACCGGAGAACCACGGCGAGCTTCTCAAAATACGAAGGTTGAAACGCAGCCGGCTCAACTACCGAAAGTCGTTTATTATCCATGCAGAGGCCCTGTATCCGGCCGTGTCTGCTACGAAATCCACTGCGAAACAAAATGTTCTTGCTCGCCTGTGCTACGGGGGCTTGCTTATTTAAACGCCAGCTCGGCGGGATCTCCGCTAGCGTCTGGCCGAATTAAAAGAACATTCGTTTCAAAAGAACATTCATGGTAACGTACGACGGCACAACATCGGCTCGAATCGGCACGTTTAGTTTACTATATATTACACGCGTGAATACGAAACGACAGAGGGTTGAAAGAAATTACGCGATCATCTCAGAACTCGAGGTCCGACGAATCGTTGATTTATTATACCAGTTTGCGGACCACCAATCGCTCGAAAATGTACGCAACGCTCGGCGCGATGAAAAATTCAGCGACATTCAACGGCGGGGTTAATTATTTAATCGCGTCGTTCCGGTGGTTTTAATACGATCGGCCGCCGTCCACGAGATTACACGATGCAACGATGGTAAAACCAAACGGCATGCTGGCAATGAAACATTTTCATCTGATATGAAATATTCCGTGGCACGTTTCCGCGTTATATTTTCCACTGTCGGGCCTCGCCGTCCGTTGCAACCGTTTGTTCCGCCGTTCAACCGCACGAGAGGAAAATAAAAAAAAAAAAAAAAAAAAAAAGAAGTAAAAACGCGAGAAATAAGGATAGCTGTTCATTATACATTCCGCATTTACGTGCTACGAGACTCTTAAACTAGACACCGACGTGAATTTTTCAGAAACGTCACGACGAACGCTGGGCGAACGAACACGGCGAATGGGGAATGGCAACGCGAGGCCCACTGCGAGGCTTTTCCTCGGCGTGGCGAATTTTCTCGTCAGTCTGATCAGGCTGGATCTTCCAAGTTTTACGATCGGAACGAGGCGAAACGGTAAACAGCACTGGACGCCAGACAGAGAGAGAGTATTCGTCCGTCGGAGCAAATATGCACGCTCGAAGCGCTTGACCCAATTACGCAGGACAAAAGAATACCATGAATGTCAAGCCAGGTCCGGCAAATTGCACAGCTGAAACATTCACGCGCGTGTACCGGGGCCGCAGGACACGCGCGGCAACCCACGCGTCCGTCTTCGCAGGGAAACACAAAGAGAGAAAACGCACGGGGGCGGAACGAACCCGGCATAATAATTTCCCTGTGTGTCCGGGCAGGAAAGACACAGAGTCTCTTTGACTGCGACGCAACGATCCTGTCACGATGACGGGAAAGGTATTAACAGGAAATGGAATTCCGGTTGATCGAATTAACAGGACATGTTAATCGAGACAAATGGATCTATCGGGGTAATCAGGCACGAAGTAAAAGCCACGCTAATACTCGTCCCCGTAAAACCGTGACGTTACTTACGACGCGTCCGCCACTCTCGACGTTAATAAAACGCGGCCATTTGCATTTTAATTAGTAGCACGCTTCAATCTTCCACATTTTTTCTTTTTTCCTTTTCTTTTTTTTTTTTAATCCATTCTCTTTACCCTTCTTTCCTTTGCATCCATTCTCCTTTTTTCTTCTTTTTTTTGAGGGGGAGGTGCTCTCGTTCCAATTTTCTTTTTTTCCTATTTTTCTTTTTAACCTCGTGTCTTTATATATATATATATATATATATATATATATATAACTCACGATACGTTTCACGAGCTTAATAGAGAGACCGATCCCAGGGAAATTGATAGAAGACGCAGTGCATGCAGGGTTGCAAAATTGCACCGCGCGCGCGGTTTCGCGTTAGTTTTCGGGATTAATTTGTCATGTATTATTCATCACACAAGGGTGATTATTCGTATCGTCAAATTATTCATACTAGGTTGTTGCCGTGCGATCGTCATTAGTCGAATTATTACTCGATTAGCGGCCGACGATTAATCAGGCTATGGTAATTATCAAGTTGAACAGGCCGCCGCTGCTATTGGTACTGTTCGCTGCAGTCAGGAAATTAGCTCCGAGAAGAATGTAATTTCGACCGCTGACTCTGCACGATATACTAATTACACGTTAAAATATATACGTATAAATATATATATATATATATATCGTTTCCGAGCGAACCGGCGTACATACGACAAAATTTAATTAAACCATACGCGTTTCATATAAAACGTGTAAATTGAAGTATGCGTGTACCGAAGAGGCGACCGGAACAGAAACAATTTTCTACTCAATCGTGTCTATCTCTTTGAACGTATTCGACGATACGAACAATCCTCACTAATTGAACAAGTAACAAGAACCTCTCACCTGGTTAAAAATTACACTCGTCAAATTATCGAAAGCACCGGACGCAGGTATGCAAACACGCACGTCGAAATATCGAATTTGAACACACGGGAATCCATGTTTCGGGAAATTAGCGGATCCGGCAACTGCGAACGTTACTGCGCCAAGCGTAGACAACTGAATGACGACTGATTTTAAAACTGATTTCGGCCGGGGAGAATTACGGCGAGAGAGAACAACCCCGAATATTTACGTTTCTACTTCGAGCCGGTACGAGCCGGTCTCCGAATTTGTAAACATTTTCGCGACACGGTTATATTTCTGAGAAGGAGGGGAGGGGGGGAGAGAAGAGTCAGAACGAAACCGAGTCGAAATTTCAGTTTCAAAATGTTTCGTTTTAGTTTCGAAACACGCGTAATACTTTGATCTCGTAAAACGAAATTCTGTTCTCAGAACGCGTTAATTTCACGAAATTCATCTGCCTTCATCCGTTCTCGAGCGAGGCTTAACTACGGAGGCCAGGTCGACGATCAATTTTTCAAAGTTGGCGGGAAATTTAGATTCACGGGGAGAGACGGATCTCTCTGTTGTACATTGATCGATGCACACGCTGGTCCCCGGGCGGAGTCAGCACGGGCAATGTTTACGCTGACACGATACTAGACGTGTATTTGCGTCATCGCCAAGGGGGAATATACGATATAAGGTATATAGACGTTAGCCAAGGCATCGCTAATTCGCGTCACAGAGGACGAGAAAGGGACGGAGAGAGAGAGAGAGAGAGAGAGAGAGTCACGGTTCGCAACGCGATCGTTACGCTAGGCCCGATCGTGTCAAAACCACGGTTGTGTGCGCGCGTTTCACAGACTAATTTCGCCGTTCTTACGGCTTCGCCGATAAGAAAGTAAACGTTTCAGATTCTATTTCAAGCTCGTCGCCGTTATCGCCCCCCTCCGATACAGCTTTCACCCTCTTCAGAAACAAGTATTATCTCGACGCTCTTATCCGTTTTCGAAACTATCGATCCGATCGATCCGAGAGAGAGCCTTCCGCTTGCCCGCAGTGTACGTAGCTGCATTCCTAATTCGTTGCATTATCAGGTTTAGGTTAGGAACGTTCAGCGATCTGTAAACGGGTTAAATGAATTCAAACGAATTCATGGGAATGTTTCCATCGACAGGCCGACCGGTGTTTTCGCCTGCTGGCTTCGGCTCTTCCCCGTTGACGCAGCACGTCAACTTAATATCCCGCCAACTCGGATCTGAATATCAACGAGCTTTCGCTTTATAAACCCGGTTTAATCCGGCAAGTTCCGCCTATGTGCAATTCATGCTGATCCGGCCGCGAGCAAGGAATCGCCACAGGTCAGTTCGATTTCCAAGGCTGACTTGATCGGAAACTCGAGTTTCCGCTCGGACGGAAGAACCACGCCGTGTAAAAGCCGTGAAATTCTGCTTTCAGAGACGAGAGAATTTCCCGATCGAGTTCCTTTCTAATCGGCTTCTAAAGAAATGATTTTCAACGGAAATAGAATTACCGGGCCTGGTTCATAGCCGGCTAATTACGCGAGTATGTGACGCGTACAGGAAATCCGTATATTCTCTGGGAAAAGGTTTGCCTCCGAGTCGTAAACTCGTAAAGTTTCGAAATTACTGGCCGGGAAATTGGCCTCCGCGCCCGGTCGAGAAAACTGTAAATGAAAAAATTTAATTTCCAAAACGTAAGTAGCCGCGTCCGCGTGGACTTTGCTCGGGCTGGGGCATGGTAGCCCGATTTTTCCCCGCGGAAAATAAAGAGAAATTAAAAGTTAGATTTCGCCGCGATAATTATCGATCCACCGGGCCATCGTTTGAAAGGTAATTTCGTGCCGTTATCGCGAACGACCGACCGACTGTCGTTTGATTGTTCCACCGAAAAGAAATAAAAGGGAACGACGAGCGTTAACGCTCGTGGCCGATGGATTCAACAGCGGGATCCGAGCTGAAGTCGGTTGGAATTCAAACAGTTGGTTCAGCGACACAGGGTGTAAAAGACGATCCGACCCGCGTCGGACGTAACACGACCGGCTCTGATACGAAAAAAATGCAACGAACGACGGTGGCTCGTTCCTTGCGCACATCTGCCATTTTTGCCCGGCGAACGTGTAAAGTTTCCACCGGCGACGCCATATGCTCGAGATATTATTATTAGTTTAGTTTAGCAACGTGCTTCTTGCCGGAACGGGGCAGAGGAGAAGGAGAAAAAGCAGCCACAAAACAGGTGAAAAATATTTTTCCAACTTTCGTGCGTTTCTCTGTTAACCAACCCGCGCCAGGCGCCCGCCCTCCGTTCGTCACCCTCTTTTCGACACTACACCCGGCCGATTTACTTTTTCCACTGTCGTTCGTGCATGTGCCACGAAAAAATGTACAAATTCTCTTGCACGCTCACGCGCGAGAGAAAGTTTTTTAATATCTCGGGCGCGCATCCTGTGTCGTTCGTATTAGCACGGGGAATACGTTTACCGCGGTTCGTTTCTAAAAAAAAAGGAAAAAAAAAAAGAAAAAAAGAAAAAAATAGTGGCTCGGTTACTGGCGATATTAAAAGGGTTACTCACCACCGACAGTCCCTTTTCGATCAGCAGGCACAGGCCTACGGGCACCGTGGAATCTGCAACAGATCAAAAACAAAAAACGAAAAAAAAAAGAAGAAAGAAAAACATGAAAACAAATGATTCAATGATCCCCATAGGCAAGCGAACGAGCGAGCGAACGAACGAACGAACGAATTCCGGACAATCCATTCGCCTGGCGACTGCCCGCCCGCCCTCCCTCCCGCCCCTCTCCGTTTGTTCGTTGCTCGCTTTTTTCGAAACGACAAACTTCCAAAAGGTCAGCCACCCGGGATCCTGTCCTCTGCAATTGGCTACAGACACCAAGTGACGAGGGTCTGTCACACGATGTGACGTTCCAGAGGCAATCGAAAGGGTAGGGAAAAGGGGGCGAAATAGAGAAAGAAAAAAGGACGACGGGGGAGAAACAGTGGCGCACGAGGTGAAGGCTGAGCATCGAGGATAAACGTTACTGGTGATCGAGAGCCTCGTTGGATTGGTCGGAAAGGATAACACACGACATACACACACATACACACACGCACGTAGACAGGCATGCATGCATGGTCCTGTGAGGGGAAAAAAAAAAAGAAGAAAACCGATATCGAGTTAACAGCGACGAAAGCAACTCACCGATAAATCAGCTAAAAACAGCACACGCTACAAAACGAAAGTTCGATCGGGAGTCGTGTACCTACGAGGTAACGAAACCGGTTCGTATCTTCTCCGCTCTAAGAAACAATGGCAACTCTGATTCTGCTAAGTGTATCTTTCAGTAACGGTAACCTCGCAACGATACATCTTTTCAAGTCTCGAAAGCAAGTTCAAAAAAATAACTTTAAACTTAAAAATTTACGAACGACAATGTGCAAACTTTAAACGTCTAAACAGCACGAATGGCTGGAAATTTAGAAGTTTACAAATTTAAAGTCGACCGTGGGAATTTAATAATGTAGTAATAATTTAATGATAAACTAAACAACAAAGGAAGAAAAAATAAGGAAAGAAAATTTCGTTCCACGCGGCAAAGAATCAACGCAAACTACATTTTGAGATGAGTAGGCG
This sequence comes from Heterotrigona itama, assembly GCA_903986555.1. Classification (NCBI taxonomy): domain Eukaryota; kingdom Metazoa; phylum Arthropoda; class Insecta; order Hymenoptera; family Apidae; genus Heterotrigona; species Heterotrigona itama. The sequence continues at coordinate 71,132 of CAJDYZ010011791.1, forward strand.
GGAGTATGCGTAGGATTATGCGAGACAGTATTACGTCACGGTTGTCTGGCCAGTAATGAGCCGTGACTATTCTACTGATCTTCTAGGCGCCTCTCATTTCATTCAAAGGGAATATATGTATATGTATATATATGACTGCGCAATTTTTGACATCCAAATTCCTATTCTCCGCTACATTCCGCTTTTATTTCATCTGCTTTTTATGCGACTCGGCCCAGCCTTTATCGTGCAATCTTACTTTCATCACGTCATAAGCTTTTTACGATAAGATAGAAAAGGGAATCAAGTACGGATGACGGAATAAGTAGTGCTTCGCTTAATATTAGCGGCGTATCGTGATCAACTTGCTCGTAGATAGATATCCAAAGTGCCGAAAATTGGAAAAACTGAAATGAATCATTGTTTTGGAATCCCTTGTAAAGTACAAATTTTACTCTCGTTTTTCCCCCGATCATTCTCCGAGCTATTGGCAGGATTCGCCGAGGCAAAACACTGTGACACGATTATGCAGGATTCGAGCGGCGAGACTGGCGCTACAGGCAAAGATATACGTACGTAACGATTTCATTTCGAGCGGTTCGTTCTCGTATTCTTCCAAGTATCGTCCGTCCCGGCGGGTAAAATACGGCGAAACTTAAATAAGTTTAAGAGATGCAACTGCACGATAGGCACGCCCAGCGAAATTGAGAGCCGCAAGATCCTCGCGGCAAGCGGGTCACGAATCTCGAGCACACCGACGTTTGCGGAATGAAAACCGTCCCTTCCGGCATGAATATCGAAACGTGAATTAAACCGCGATGTTTTAATTACGGCGAAACGGTATATTATGTCTGTGTACGTCGTGTTTCAACGCGCTTGACCAACGAAATTCGATACATACTTCCCGCGCGACATTAGAATCAAATAAAATGGACAAGCAGAGTGAAAGGTTGGATCGCGCGGATCGATTTTCATTCGACTGGTTTTTCGACGTAGACGAAAAACGGATAATTAGGAAGATATTACCAATCACCAATTACCAATTAGAGGCTCTTGTTGGCGAAACGAAAACAGCCATCGAGCTGGCTGAATTCTCTGATTGCCTTTTACAGACAAGTTAATGAAAACGTGATATCTCATTTGCGATTGAAATTCACGCGAAAGGATCGGGACGAGCGGGGCGAGCGTCAAAGGAGTGACGTTTGAAAATTGAAAGAGCACGCCGCGAATGAGGACAGAAGTGTAGATAATATCGCCGGCCAAAGTTTCGCCAATTTCCGAATTGTCATCGGGCGTGCAGATCGAAATCGATCGTTCCTCCGTTGCCTCCTATATTTATTTTATTCCATTATTAACAAAGTCGGTTAGAGCAGACATCGACACGCCCGGTTCGGGTAAACACTTCGTTAAATATTTTTTTGAACAAACAATTGCTCGATTTCAACGTAGACCGGGTTTTTTGTTTGATTAAAATATTTGCGAATGCGGTTACGTCGATCGCGCGGCGTTAATTTTTCAAATCAACTGCACGCTCTCGAATCGATGCCGACGGCTGAAAGGAACGGCGGCATCGGGGAAATTCGATTTACCGAAAATCGAACGACCAGGCTCGAAAACACGCTCACCCGATCGCGTAATGCGCAATTCTTTTCGCAGTCAATATTTAATTCAACTGGATACGTGACGTCGCCCACAACTGCACTACCATCTCGCCCATCAACTTTATACTATCGCGCGCCGAACGCGCGTTTTTCTCGTTGACAGAACGCGGCGTCCTGACGTTTTTCGGCGGGAAAGAGAAATTCGAGGCCAACGCTCGCGCGAGTCTCGACAAAAGCGACGAATGAATGAAAAAAAGGGGGTGAGAGGGAGAGAGGAAAAGTGGCAAAGGGTGAGGCCACGATTGTTTCACCATGACCGACACGTGTTCCCCGTCGACTAATTACGAGCTCTTTGAATTCGCACGCGTTTTACGAGTTTCCAGCATTTTTTCTGGAACCCGCACTCGTACCGACGCGTTTTCACTGTGTGTGCTGAATTACGCGCACGTGCGGCCACCCCACGTGCCAACGAAGACAAATAGACTTGATCGACTACGTCGAATGCGTTGCATTAAGCCAAAGAGACGTGAAAAAGTCGGTTAATTATAGGAGAGTCGATTGATAAAATAAATAACGCGTTTCGGTATATATATATATATATATATATAT
>CAJDYZ010011793.1:33544-50472 GCA_903986555.1 Heterotrigona itama
TTTGTTCCGTGGCTGTTGCTCTACTTTCTACTTACATCTGCCTGCTTTTTCTTCGAATGCGAGTCCCGTGAAAATGAGAAGAGACAGAACGAGAAAAGATGTACAGCAAGAGAGAAAGAGAGGGAACAAACAATCGAATCGCCGAACGATGCCCTAATGCGAATAAAATTACGTCTGCCAGAGTTCGTTCGCCATTATGGCGACCACTCCATTTGTCCAGAGAGCAAGATGACAAGCAGTTATGTGAAAATTGTTTCATTTCTTGCTTGTAACACGCCGCCGGATGTGACGCTGTATTATGAATGAACTATGTATCAATCACTTTTTAAAGGATCTATATCGTTATTAAGAATTTGACCAGTTTGTTTATTCGTTGGTATTCTCGTTATTATCTTCCAGCCGATGTCCATGAATTTTTAGGAGAAGAATTCTGTTATTCATACAGAGTTTTTCGTTAAAACAGTAAATACTATGTAAATCTAAGTTTAAATGTATTTGTAATTCGTAATTTTAAAAACAAATACATCGTACGGATACAAAGTGCATGTATAAGTAGCAAGACTTATTGTTAGCTGGAACTTAAGCAACATGAGGACAACTATTGAATAAACGAAACGCAGTATCGTGCGTGTTAGAAGTAAAAAGAAGACAGCTTTTATGAAGAAATCTTAAAGAGAGCTTCCACTGGAACTACCATGTACAATTTAATGCAAGAAAAACGCGATAGCTGTTGATTTTCCGTATGATGTAAGCAACATTCATTCACAGACAGATTTTTACACATTCTCTACGAAATCGCTTCAAACTAGATAATAATTTTTCGTACATCTTTCTTTTTATTTTATCTTTTTTTCAAGTTTATCTTCAAACATCATTCCAAGAGACAAAAATTACAATATTTAGCTTTCGAAAGACGAAAGGGCAATATTGTTCAGTGCTTTCGCGCTAGATTTTATAAAATTGAAATTAAAATATCTCCTAAAGTAATACTTTTTCGGCGTATTAATACCTTTTTATGGAGAATGTCGAAAAAATATATATTCCATTTCTTAAACACCACTGTAAATGCAAGAGATTGATACACCATTATCTTGATTATAAAAAATATTAAAATTTTTTTCCAAAGAAAGGAAAACTTATATATACATAAAAGTCTTGTTGTGCAAAGTTATTTGTTAATACTAGTACCATACAACTCGTGACTTTTAAAATTCGCAGCTGCGCAAGACCAGGAAATTGCCAAGATCGATTTTCGTGACTTTTAGCAATCGTTCTTTCCCCTCTCCTCGTGAGTACACACATCAGCTCGTGTCTCTCTCTTTTTTCGTTCGTGGCCCAATTACGTGGAATCCACGTTGTAATTAACATCCATAACCATGAAACTGGATTACGAACAATATCCGGCTGGTAGCTGCTCTGCCTCGAGATTAGTGAAGGATTGTTAACCACGACTTCGTACTGCTACTTGCTCATTAATCGACTATAAACGAACTGCACGATACAAGTCGTACACTTGCTCTTTGACCAAGCACGCTGATTATCAACGAGCATCCCAGAATCGTAGCATCGCGAAACTCGATTTGTACGTAACGTTTACACGGTCTAGTTAACATCTAACAGAATTCGAGAATTAGCTACGAAGAACCGTGGAATCTCGGTCAGAGAGGATCAGTGACGATCAATAAGCCTAAGTTTCTAAACGCAAGGTTCATCCTTTTTCACGGACATCATTTGGACATGGTCCGAGGTTCTCTATCGAAAAAAGTGATCGCGTGAGAAACGAAGATGGCCAGCCGAATGATCGTACGGTCTGAAAAAATTCGGAGAAAAGACTCTCGCCGGTTTGGGAAGAACGAAGCCGCAAGAAAGGTGATATTCGCGAAATCACCGGTTCCCGATGATGCTTTCACATTCTCGCAATGAAAAAACCGTTGACCTGCAGCTGCATGAATATTACCGCGACGAATACGGACACGGATAACGATGATCGGCACGATATGACCAAATACGAGCATCGTCTGCTATTTATTATCGTGCGTGTCCGGCGAGTTCAAGCTCGAGCAGTATCTTTCCGGTTGGATTTCATATTTTACTCCTTACGAGCGAGGCAAATTAAACGAATCTCGACTTTCTTGCTGGTTACTTGTCTTCGTGTCATTCTGCTAATTCGAAACTTGCCTTTTCTCTTCTTCTTTTTTTTTTAATTATTCATTGCTGCGAGAGTGAGGATAAAATTCATGTATATAAAGCAAGATATTTCATCCTTCATCCACAATCCCTACCGCTAATACCACTAAATAGAACGAAAGAAAGGGTTAGGGATCTATTTTTAAAGAGATCGTCATAACAAGAGCACGAACGAGTCATGTAGTAACATCGAAGATCTATCGTAGATTTATTGAAAACAGTATTCATTTCACTCTCTCATGCAAACACAACTTTGCAGCATTCCATTTGAACCTGTACTTTGAATTTCCCTCATCGCGTCGTATCTTAAAATTGAGCAACTTAATCGAGAAATTCTTGCACGTTATTATTCGTCAACGATACCAATTAAAGATCAGCGAGTAATCCCGATGAAAATCCGACACTCGTGTGTAATTACGAGTAATTACGTACGCTCGTATGGCTCATCCGCGAACAAGGAGATCTACAAGCGACAAGGAACGACCATTTCTACGAGGGGCTAGAGATAAAAGGTAGTAGGGCGTTGGTTGTCGCATTCCCAGTGACCGGGGGCAACGAGCGCAGGTGCACGTGCGCATCACGATGCAGCTACTCTTCGAGCACGCCGTCATGACCGCGGTTACCGTGGCGTGTTGCTCTCCCGCAAAAACATAATTTACGGTCGTAGCGTAGAACGTGCGCCCCCTTGAGAAAGAGAGAGAGAGAGAGAGAAACCGGATCAAAAAGATGAGAAAACCACGCGAGACTTTACATCCGTCCTCCTTCTCGAAATTCTCTACGCTCAATCGCTGAAGGAGAGACGCGATTGCCCTGGGTGATGATGAAACGATACGAGCAAGGGATCCGTCGTTAGCGATACTTTTCGAGGAATCTTTCTCGGTGGTTTCTCGCGGAAGCAGGAGGGAAGAGGGATGGATCACAGGTAGTGACCGGGATCCGAAAGATTTCCAACTTATATCCAGTGTCCATCATTAATATTCAGACACAAAATTAATATAATTAATAAGGGAAAAGGCTCAAAGTTTCGAAACTTTCGAAACGCGTCGTTCACTTTATTTTAAAATATTTTTAACATCGCTCAGCGAGGGGGGGGGGGGAGAAGTGTACTTCTGTTTTCAAGAATATTCTAAATTAAATGAATTATTATAAATTCGTGGTATCGACGTTGAGAAGTTTTCTCCACAACTGAATCCGCAATGGATTCACAACATTCCTCGAAATGTATGATTTTTTCTTTTTCCTTTTCTTTGCAATTTCATTGAACTTTGAATATTAGACTTAGACAACGAAAATTCAAGAAATTTTCATCTGATATCGTAGTCCTGATGGCTAGTGTTGATAAATTATCCTCGAGTCTATGACAGTTTTGTTCGTAAGATAAACTAGCATTTCTATTCGTTGAAAATCGAGATGATAGAGATCTCCGTAGTGTGGAGAAACGTCAAAGTTGAAACTGAGCAACGCTCGTCACTAGCCACAAGACGTCACAGCTCGAAGAATCCTCCGAGCAAATAAACGTAGAAACGAGAATACGTCGCTCCTTGTTCGCCGGGATTGTTCGTGTCCTCTCTGAAGAGAGAAAAACAGAGGAAGAAGAGCAAAGGGCCAACGAGGAAGAGGAAGAAAGATGAAACGAGTTTCCCTCGCCATCCAGGTGCGCGATTGCTTCTAATTGCCCGCGCTCCTGGTCCCAAGGTGCTTCCAAAGTGAAATTGCTCCGTGCCAGTGGAGATCGCGCGAACAACCGACCAGATAAAAACGGATAAAAAGGGATAAAAAGGGCACAGGGAACAGAACTGCAGGGTTCGTGCTCTTCAGAAACTGCCATTCGAAGCAGTTTTCACTAATTAATCTTCGGTCCCCTCGGTGATTTTGCGTGATCCTCCGTCAGTTTCGCACATCTTCGTTTATATAAATATTGAAACACTTGTGAAAAGTCAGGTTAACCAGCTTAATGAAAAAATATTCATTTGAAACGTGCATTTGAGAGTTAACCACGAATAATCAGTAAGTGATTATTAAAATTTAGAGAAACTGTGAGTCTAAGAGTTAATATAAATGATCAGCAGATGATTGTCAAAACTTTTAAATATTGGACTGTTGTAGACGAAATTTTGTAATATAATACAATTTTCGTTTATTCGAACTTGTCGTAGGATAAATAGTTTGCACAATAGAAATCTCTTTTTATACTAGTGACTCTTTTGCAAGCATGAATTCATGAAACTAGTAGAACATGAACTCCATTTATTTCAACCAAATTTTCATCAATACTGAATTCAATGAATTCTTGTTGATCCAGTTTATCTATTTAAACTTAATTTTCTATAATAATAAGGAAAGAGAAATTACTAATAAAAGAAAGTTAATTTCCTATTATACGAACTCCAATTATATAAACTACTTGTCCATCGAAACAGAGTTCTACTACTATTTTGAAACTGTCTCTACTACTATGTTGAAGCATCATTTATGCAATACGTGGTGCCAAATGTCGTTCGATATATCTTTAAAACTAAAGTTTACAATCAAAGTATGTATGTTAATCTATCTTGGACGTCACGGAAATATTCGTTACTTTGGTCCTTTAGTTTGATGTCTGTTTGTTATTAATTCTCAAACTTCTCCGATCCAGAATAACGAGCCACACTGTTAAATTTATTCATACGAAATAGACATTCACCCTGAAACACCCAGTGCGTAACTGCCACGATATCTGCCAACCAAAGGCGTTTCCAAAAATATCTTTCTCAACAACCTAGCAAAGAAACTTGCAACAGCGGCCAATATACCATAATTAATCCGGGCGTCGATCGTAATAATCATTTTGCTCGAAGAAGAAAGATCGGTGTCTCGGTCTCGGCGCGAGATCCACCGGGAATCGAGCGTGCTTGCATTTGCATGGTTTTTGCACGGTCAGTTCGTTATCGATGACCATCACAGCGCTGTCTCAGTGCGCGGAATAAAGAAAGTAGGCGTTTCCTCTCCGCTCGAGTCGGTTTCGCTCGAATCCCGCGGAACGATCTTTCGCCAGCGCGGCGCGTGAAGAAAGGCTTTTTTTCACTTTACTCGACGCTGTTGCATCCTCGCGCGCACCACTGGCTCGCGTCTTGTAAAAGTCAATATTTATGAGGATGCTAACCACCGTCATCGCTCATCCCAACTCGTTAACCAGCTCCGCCGGCGTGGCTTTGTGTTTACATCCGAAGGACAGCCATCTTCTCTTTATTGTCAGCCTTAAGAAAACACCATGTCCGCCATTGCATCCAGAGTAGCCAGCGTCCACAGCGGGCCCCGGGGATATGATCGCCTTATCAGTATCCAGCCCCGCCTGGCCACCATATTTTCCATGGTGTTTTTAGTGAAAACACCTTGCCCGCCTAACTAACCATCATCTCTGCACGCTCTCCTCCAACCAAGATCCAACAGGGATTGTTCTGTGCACGCCGGAATAAGCTGCGAGTACTGCCTTCCGGCTGGTCGCGCTAGGTGTTTACATTGTTGCAGAGAAGAAACTCGTGGCTCGAGAAGCTAACTAACTGGATATTGAATTCTAACGAGAGGTGTTGAGTTGAAGTTTTAAGGGGAACGTCGGGATATTCAATATCGAGCGCGCGATCGAAGCGTATGCTGTTTGTAGACAAACCTAGGGTTAACACTAGCAGTAACGAAGTAGACAGGTGCTGAAGTAAGTCTCTCGTATTCGAACTAACTATGTAACTTAGGCTAATGAAACTTTCGGATAATAATAAGAGCAACAGAGTTATCTGAAACTGCCAATTGCTTTCGATATTTAAGACTGTTGTATAATTCTTTATCGGTGAATTTATAAAACTTTTTTTTTATCACAGGTGAAACCCTCTGTTCGGCGTTTTTCATTATTTCAGTTTGTAGAAAAATCAGATTTACGACAAAAATTACATCTTCGCCATTTAACAAATAATTACATTGCGTTCCATCAATATTGCCTTCTTAGTAAAATTTTGTACTTTATAGTTTAATAAATCCTATTTGCAATTGTATATACGATAAAACATATAATAATAAATGCAAAAACATCCATTACTAAATACTTTATTCGGATAACAGAATGTAGAAATATAGGGATTCGAATAAAAAAGGCTCTACTGTATGAAATATTTATCAAAATGAGAAATAAGAAAAAGCTTATGACACACTAACGAATATCAACAGTTGTTTATACGTTGAAACAAAATCGGGATTGAAATATAAAAAATTCAAAGCTAACATTGAGCCTAAATATTCGAGAGGAGTTTTCCTTTTAAACAAAGAATGACTCAAGGAAGAGATACGCGTTTGGTTTGAAAGATCGTCCCCGATCATCTGGAATTCTCTTTCGCAAAAGGTTATACGGGCTGAAGAGTCAAACATAATTGCGACACTCTAAGAGAAAGGCATAACGTGCTGGAAGTAACAGGTGCCGCGCAAACTTGAACAACGTTGCTCGATTCGAGTGCCGCCATCTCTCAACCGTGATCCCTAGTCAGTCTTGCGATAAGTCACAAATCAGTCGATAAGAAGAACTCTACCATGTTGAAAAATTGTACGAAACTCTGTTCTCCAATACCTCGTATACCTCGTCGATACAGATTTTCGAAATCTGTTATCGAAGCAAGAGTTGACTCTTCACCGAGAATTCAATTTTCTGAATATAATAATTTCTTTATTTATAGATTTAATATTTCATAGTTTATGTAGTTTCTTTTTATATCGTGTCGTATCGTTTTGAGAAATAATCTAATCTTATATATATATATAATTTATATGACAGTAATTTAAATAAATAATTAATATTAATATAATAGTAATTATTAATATATAATTTAAATGAGCAATTCAAATAAATAGATCTATACAATCATGTCTCTGTTTAAATAGAATATTAATTTTGACAAAATACCGGTTTATTTCAAAAATCTGAAATCCTTTGGTAACTCTAGTGTTTAAAATGATAATTTACAAAACTAAGCTTGGTCAATTTGTTTGTAACAAATTAATAGACCGCAGATTTTCATAAACATAATTAAAGAAACGGAACCTAGATAGAAGTTTGTTTCATCTATCAAATATTGTAATAAACGCTTTGCTTTGCATATTTTATATATTTTTTTCATATTGCGTTTGTATGGACTTTTGCATCAGTAAATTTACCAAAAATACATGGAAATTAAGTCTAATTATTGATTATAATAATTAGAAAAATCTTCGGCTAAGAAACTCACCCTTTGGCAATGTTCGGAAGTGACCACCGAAAGATCTGCGAGCGGTTGGAAGATAACATCATGAAATTCGGGGTAGTTTCGCGCCAGCGGCCGTGCGTACAACTCCTTAGCGCTGCACAAAGCTTCGAGATATTCCTCCTCGGCATGCAGAAGCTTCTCCGTAGCTCTGTATCTCCTGTCTGTATCTGTAACATCAAAGAAAGAATGGTATTTATATATTTATAGAAAATTCAAATAAAATTCTACAAAAATGCACAGAAAATCTCCATCTTTTTGACCTGGAGTTGGCCAAAATAAGGGAAACATCTCTTCTACATTAAGAAACATAAGAAGGAAATTTATTTTAGATCTCTTTCTTCGCCAATTTCCGCGTCAATTTACATCAAAAAATTATCTACAGTTTTACAACATAGTTTTGGTTAAAATGTCGTAGAGGATTGTTTCGGTGAAAATATTATCCTTAAATAAGAAGCAAGTTCCAGTAACTGGTTTCTTTTCATAAGAATTTTTGCAAGTATCAGCTTCAAAGACTTAAATCTTGAAGGACAGATGATCAATCAGTATTTACAAGAATTCTCAATGTTTTATTTCATTGGCGTGATATATTAAAGAAAATCGAAAAAAAAAAGTTCGAAAGCGAATGGATACGCTCTTAGCAAATAAAATCGAATCGAAGCGATCGAAACTCACCTCCTATCGGATCGTACTGTCTCGCAAAGTCCTCGATCAACAAAACTTCCCCGTGCAGCAGAGCAACGTCGGCGGCAGGATCGATCTCGGCTCTAGAGCCAGCGAGCAACAGCCTGGGTCTGCAGACCCGATACTTTAATAGCACGGGAGCGACCACGGACGAAATAGCTCCGGGAGACGCACCAGGTAGCTGCAATCAGACAGGAGAGATCGTTGATAAAAATATAACAGCGGCAAACATTCGTGAAAAGAAGCCTTCCTTTCGGTGGCACGATTTGTTTCATGTTGCGGATGTTTATCTGTTATAAAATGATAATGACAAAAACTGAGCTGAAGACCGAGTGAAGAACAAAAATCGTCGAAAGGAACTTCGAAGCAATGTTAGAACGCGGAAACACCTTCTTTCACGCTCCAGAACGTTTGGAACGCGTTAACTCTGAAAAAGTTGCCAGCGTTGAAAAACTGCGTGATCGATGAAATTGTACTGATTCAGATATCCAATAAATCCGACGAATCATCCAGGCAGCGCGTCCCTGCTCGTGGATAATAACCACGTGGCTCTACAAAGTGCAACTATATTTCCGTCTACCCGATACGTTCTCGCTCCTGATCCGCACCTTCAACGAATCGCTCCAACAAAGCCAACAAGTTTAATCGAAGTTTAATCGAGCCGGACGATGGCAACTAGTCGAGGCATCGAGTCTCGTCGGGGCCCTGCTGGCAAACGAAAATTGTAATGTGTTGCGCGAGTTCGTGGTTGCCCACTGTGCTTAACCCGCGACCTCGCTGGTAACCTTATGCCGCCGTGGCAATTATCGCTGGCACACAGCAACGGATCGGACAATGCAATTTAATCTCGGTTTACAACGGCTGAGCCTCACAGCCGATCTTTTCTAATCGTCGTTCTCAGATTGGTTTTCGAGGAGGAAGGCAACCAGCAAAACCAGCGAGATTCTTCTCAAGAATTCGATCGAATCCAATATGGGCTTATAAATCTGAGTCGAGTTTGATATCTAAGATATTCGTTTTCATGGTCTAACATTGAATGTTACGGTCAATTAATATAACACTCACAGAGTGTATTCTTTTGTGCAAGTGTGCAATTCGTTCCAAATGTGCAATTCGATTTACTCGATTAATTATCAGATTAAATTGCAGCATATATTCATTGAAGAACGACGGCTTATGATAGCAAGAGGAAATTAAATTGTAAAAGTGACAAGTACGAGTCGAACCACCGATTGTAAAAATGAAAATGATTATCGAAGTTTACTCGAATGTATTCGATATTTTCATTTCCAGAAATACTCGTGAGAACATTCAAAACTATTTCGCTTAGGTTCACGTATATTCGAAAGTATAGTAGAAAACTTGTCGAGAAACAAATAATTTGGATTTCATATAATAGGGATTGACTGATCTTCTCTTGGTTTAAATAAATGAAATTTGTATACTACTCGAAAAACAACGACTAGATTCTAATCCTACTTGTGAGATATTCCGATCTCTAATTCTTTCTCCACGATCCGAATTAATCGACGACGGTTCGAGGCGGAGCCCGGGTGATCCTTCACGGAGGCGTACAATTAGCCAGCATCGACCGATATGATCGGTATGATTCGGAAGAATCCGGCAGTCGGTAAACTCCACGCACTATACCGTTATACCATTAATCATATCGAAAAATTCCTCTTTCCAGTGTACGCCCCATTCAGGAATTCGGTGCGTTCGTTCTCCCATAGTCGAACATTCCACCGGCGACTTTGAGCTCGAGATAAGATATGCTTCGCTGTTTCGAAATCCTTTTACTCAAAGGATACTTTACAATTTCTTCTTAGTTCTGTACCACGTTTAGCACTGCATAAAAATTCTGCGTTCACTTGACTTTATATGACATAAAATGGAAATAATATAATTTCTTCTCTTGTTGTCTAAAAATTATTTTATACATTGTAATTTCTTCGAATTAAATTTTTGTAAAAATATGGCCTTTACTTCGTAATTTAAAAATCCCGGTTTGGTGTTAGACAGCTCAACGAAAAAATTCAGTATAAATTCTTGCACTCGCGTGTCATAACTGTGAAATGAATTCGTGCACGAATGAAAATCGGAGAAAGGCTGCCGATATTACTATTCCTTTTCAAAGTTATCAATAATCTTGTTGACTGCCTTCCACTCGTCTAGCTTATAAAGCATGTTCACAGTTTTTGCGCAATACTCCGATTTTCCGGGTCGATTTCAGTGATCCGTCACTGAAGTATGTATTGCATTTATATTAATTTATAATAACACGCCGACGTATGATAGTGATATCACGAAAGATTAAGTCGATCTGTTTTAATTTTATTTAACAACTCAACGATCCTTTAATATTGTTGTTTTTCTCCCTTTCGTTAATAAATAAATATCAGGATACGTACTAGTTTCATAAAAAAACGTGTTAATCGCTTTAAAATACAGATAGAAAAATAATCCATTTCGTTATATCAAATTATCGAAATTATCGTTATATGTATGTACGTGCGATGTAAACAGGTTTAACATTTATACATAACAATTCTTGGAGGATTTGACAACTAATGTTTTCTCAGATCGATTTAAATATCTCTAAGTGTCCTAATATTTATGAAGTTATACTTACGCATAATATATACATAAAATCGCATTCTTCACGATTATCGAGTACGGGAACTCGTATTGTTTCTTTTCGATGCGTAAACCACTTCGCACGGGAATTACGATACATTGAAACAACGATAGCCAGTCTCGCGATAAGATCGAGCTTCTTCGATAGCAGGACGTTCGAGAAGAGAAAAAGAAGATCTTCGACTATTTGCGGGAGTGAATCGGTTAATCGATCGGCAGATGAAAACGCAATTAAAGCGGAAGAAAAAAAAAAAAATGGTCAGCGATACGCATTCATGGCGAGCGTCGCAAATCGCTTTTATATCCAGGACGACTCTCATCAACTCGTCACAGGCGTAAGAGCAACGCTCGGTTTGAACAAGAAATGCATTATCTCCGTGGCCAAGTTTTTTCTACTCTACTCTCGATGAGAGAACGGGCGAGGAGCATACGCCCACTCTCGCTTTTAATAAAGCCAAACCGGAATCGTAAAGCTGAATCTAAATTGCATAATTATACCAGTCTGTCTCTCTCTCTCTCTCTCTCTCTCTCTTTCTCTCGGTTTTGTTTTCCATCTCGTTTCCGATCGCCAACGAGTCTCCTTCTTTCCCTCGTTTTCTCCGCCATTTCTTTCAGCTTCTCTCGTAATCTATTCGCGTTTCGCCCTCCTCTTCTCGCCGAGAAGACGATACCGTGCGAGCAAGATTATAAATTAGCGCGAAACACGAGTACACCCTCCGTTCGAACGGCTCTTAAAAACTGACGATGGAACCGAGAATCTCACAGGTAGATTCTAATCTTCTCTACAGGCGTTAGCGTTTTTTTATACGTTGAAAATTTTCGAAAGCATGCTCTCTGCTTTTCTACGTCTGCGATTTTCAAACGTCTGACACACGCATGTGTGTGAGATAATACACAATCTCATCTCTTTATAATGGCAAGCAACGCTTTTGTCACTTCTTTTATTTTGCACTTTAAACATGCAATTATTCGATCTGATAATTGACGGGAAAAAACTACTGGCAATATATCTTTCAGTACAGAGAATCCCCGAATATTAGATAGGTGAATGAATGTTCCTATTTTTCTTTATGCTATTTTCAAATAATGCAAAATGCGATTTCCCACGAGTATGATGTACATACGTATGAGTATAAATAGATTTTCAAAACCTACAGATTTTCGAATCAGGCTTGTAAATAAGTACTCGCTGGAACATTCTTACTTTATACGTGTATGTAAATAATATTCCATAATTCACGAAACTTGAATATCAAAAAATTGATTGATACGTCAAACCTTTCTTCCTTTGGTCAAAATCAGCCTTATTCGGGCCAAAAGTGAATGCTTCGCTTTAATGTTGTAATTAAACACTTGATACGAAGTAAGCTTACGAGGGTCTCGCGCTACACGCGGTTGCACTTTACGGATGTTAACATTAGGCTAACGATCGGGCTCGCTGCTTCTTTTATTTTTTAATGTATCACTCGCTGTCCGGACAGCAACGGAATTGCAAGTCGCAAAGACGGTCTCCTCCCTTTATCTTCGTCTTGTTCTTTCAGCTCGCTTTCGTCTCGTCTCGTCTCTCTCGAACGAGCGTCGGGAGAGAAAAACGACCAAGAATCGCCGATGTTTCCACCGCGCGGATCATTCGAGCCCCCGCCGACCGGAAATTGCCTCTAATTGCCTGGCAAACTTTCATTCTTCATCGTGAATGCCCGTACTGACTCCTTCCCTTCGTACCCCCCCCCTCCCGCCTCTTCGTGTTCGCTGTCTTTTGATTAAATTCCTCTCCATTAAGCTTAATCGGATTCCGCTTTATCATCCGCCCCGCGTTTAAACGAGCACGACTCGCGAAAGCAAACGCCTCTTTATCATGTCCAACGCGATTGAACCTGTTACTGAACCCATTACCAACGCCGATAAACGATATTTCTCGCGGTCGAATTTCGAACACATTCGGTGCACGATCGCCAGGCGGATAGTTTCGACGTGCAATTCGAAGAATTAAAGGTTGACGAGCGTGCACTTGATTTCTTTCATGCACACTCGCGTTGTCGCAACTTAACCCTGATCAACGAGCCAAAGTTTCGTACTAATGAATTTCAAACTCCTGATTGATAGTAGACACTGTGTATCGTAACGAGTTAAAATTATTAGAGTTAAAAATTATTCGATTTTGGAATTTTTAGTTTAGTTTTGCTGTATTATCAATCTCTATCTCTGAATCGCAATAATTACTTGTGTCAAGAATTTAATTCCTCCGCCCGGTGTTGCTTGGACCAAAGTGAAACAAAGTGAAAAACCTGAACTTGAAAGGATTTTCACTCTCGTAGAAAAATCAAATTCATGATAGAAAATCTTTGCACGATATTCACAGGCATTGATTATTGTGTTTCACAGAAATATAAGAAAGTTTCCACCCCCCCCCCCCCTGTGTGATAATCAAATTGACTCGACTTGCAATGTCACTCGTCCGATAGAACAACATCTAAATGTAATTAAATACAAAATGTAATTCATATCGAATACTTCATTTTACAGAAGCAGAGGTAAAAAAAGAAAAATCAACGGGCGAAAGATAAAATCAATCTGATGGGAATTCCTCCGATTCGAGCGATACTCGCGTGCAATTTAGAAAGTAATAAACGGGAAATATCTGCGTGAGTCAGAGAGTTGACCTAGGTTTCGCCATTTAATTGGAATCAGAAGTTTCACATCTATCAAGCTGTGACCATTCGATGCATCGCGTGTGTTTGTTCGAGATACGTGTACGCAAGCATCCTGTCCCTCCCAGCCTCATTACGGGACAATGAGCGTCGTTACATCGATTACAAGCCAGACCATTCTGTGCGAGGCGGAAGAGAGCGGACTATTTCAAGTAGCCACGAGCAAGAGGAGTCAATCGATGCGACGTACCGATTAATTTCACCCTCGTACGAACGAGAAATATGTGTCGAGAATTTGAAAACGTACAGAGAAGAAAAGAGAGAGAGAGAGCAATTTAAGCTCGCTTAAGATTTCCATGATGCAAGAACATTTCATTGCCAATCGAGTTTTTCACCGGTTATGTTTCGTAATAGCGAGAGATAATTTTAGAGTTTACAAATGTTGAATTTTTTATTCTATTTCACAGTGACAAGGCGAAGAGTTACAGCGGCCGATGTTATTTTCCTTCCGGCTGTACAAAATTTTATTATACGAGTGATTTTATTTTTTGAATCATTTTAGTTGTTGTACGAAGCTAAAAGCATTCTTCTCTTGATTTTCTGTTTCGCTTTTGTAAAATGAAATATTTCAATAATTCGATGATTCAAGCAATACTATACGAGGTTTCAATTTATTAATATTTAGTGGTTCTAGATTTGACACAGTTTAAATTTTGTAAAGCCAATGATATTGATTCTGTAAGATTATTTTCCCTAATTTAGTAGTGATGCAGTTTCGGAATTATTTTAATTATTTCGTTTGCAATTTCAATCATCACTTCTATTATAATTAAAGTATTTTACAATAAGCAAAAACCAAAATAATTAACTTTCTGTTATATTATTTACAGTTAATTTTTATGTACATTTTATGATATTCGTGCGCATTCTTTCGTTGCTCTATTTATTTCTTCTTCTGAGAATACTGCACATGCTCTTTCTCAGGCATTTACATTTCCAATAAATTAATACAATCGACCAATGTTAGTACCGAGCACTAATAAATGAAAAAACGTTATACACACGAATTTGTGAAGAATTTAAAAACGCAAACATGCACAGAATGCGGATTTTTAATATACATGTAAAACATTAAAAGCAGAGCACAGTGTCTTAAGAATTTTCTAGCTTTCATTTCCTCGATCGCATTCACAGGAGTATGAATTTCCATAAATATTCGTAATCCAGTGATAACTAAATTTATTTAGAAAACAGTACGAAAAAATTCCAAACTCGCAAAGCGCAAGTAATAATTGAAACTCACGTTATTCAAAGTGTGCGCAGGAAAACTGTACAGCAGGAAAACAATTCACACTGAAACGATGATTATCTCGGCTTGGAGAAGAGTTTTGACGCGACACGCGGCAACCAGGCCAATTTTTTTCAATTCGAAGAATTACATCATTGGTCAATTGCATTGGTTAGGAGGGTCTCGGGATAGAAGAAAGTGGCCGCGATGAACGATTGAGGGCTGTGCGCGTGTCTGGAATTGTTTTATGAGAGTTCGTCAACGAGAGGAATCCACTCTCGAATTAATCGACAGATTGCCCCAATAATTTAAGATCAACAAAGGTTTCGGATCAAGTATAGAGGAATGCCTGCTTGAACACATTGGTAATTTAAGAGGTATATTTAGTTCGTTGGCATTCGTCTCGACAAGTGTATCGAACACTAGCACTAGCCGAAAGATTGTTACTCAATAAATGGCGGCCACCAATCATGGATTGAGAGGTATGATTGTCATGCAACCGAGAGAACGAAGGCCATACCAAGTAAGTATATATAGCTCGGCACAGTCAGTACGCAGAAGAATGTAAGTAAGTAGTTAGGTGCTTACGATAATACACAGAGAGATAGAGTTACTTCGAGTAGACCGTATCTACTATTAGAGAATTTGAGCCACGATATTTAATCGATATTTAATCTGTTAAAAAAGTTAGTCCTTTACGTTCAGAACCGATTGTAAATTATCTGTGAAATTTTTGTTAAATTTTTGCGTCATCAGATTTTCCGACTTTTGACAGATTTTGCGAACATTGGAGAGAAGGGAAAACAAGTTCAAATAATAGAGTTTTATTTCTACATCGATCTCAACGAAAATACTTATTATATTAGTATAAGTTGTAGATAAAGAACAACGTTTAGATAGAATGAACTAAAGTAGAATTATCTGGTTAATTTTTATTTACTGGAAGCGAAATTTTACTCAGTGATTAATGAAATGACTGTCATTTGTGTCGCCATTGTCATTCGAATCCATTAATTTGAACGTGAATTTCTAATACACATATATATGAAAAATTACAGATACTGAATGATACTTAATAGTTGCAATGAAATTACACCTAGTAGCACCTGCATTCGTTTGAGCGAAATTTTACTTACTGATTGATTAAACGAAAACATACTATATAAATTAATTTGAACGTGAATTCCTATTGCACGAGCGGGAAATTATAGGCAGTGAAAAGAATTAACAAATCGCTATTATATAAACTGTTTTCACTCGACAGATTCAGATAAATGGAATTCGAGTGGAAAATACAAGTAATAATTGTGTAACAAAGTTAGCGAAAAATACACGTGCAAGTATTGAAAATTACGTTTACGAATATAAAACTGTGACTAATATACGCAAGTGCATTGCAGTTACAACATTCAATGAACGTAGGGGAGTAGCATTAGGTCGCCCCACTATCGATACGTGTCACTCGCTGGGGGTACGACATGCCAAAGTGAAAACACGTTTAGAACTCTTGCCGAGTTCTGTTTGTTTCTACTCAATCGAGAGGAAATTTTTCTTCGAATCTTCATTTCTCTTCGAATTTTATATTTTTAGTTTGTTTTTTGTTTTTAGTCAGGATTAAGTGATTTACGAGAATCAATATTCGCAGATGCTTCTTAATATAAATCGTTGGTAATTGATACATGAAAAAGAGTTCTCGTTCATATTTAATTAAATAATGAGGGAAAATATCTCCAACTTTTTATCTCTCCTCTTTCCTGTCTAAATTGGATATTCACGATAAAAGAATTAAAAATCATAAATAAATACAGATCGTACTAGGTTATTTCTAAAGAAACTGAGAAACAGGATTTTCCTACACGAACCAAGAAATGTATTAATATTAATAAGTAGTAGTACAACTAGAGACCAAATAGAACTAAACAAGGTAAAAGTTTATATTTTTGATATCTTACATAATTTTGCAATAAATCTACTGTCAATACTAATTAAACTATTGCAAACTTTTATGCATTTCTAAATTTGTCAAGAAATGGTCCCCAAAGAGAAATTCACCTGCCAACTTTTTTATTATAACAAATACGTCAAGAGTCTGCTAATACCAATTTCCAATCTCGAATCTGGTTCAAGAACAAGCGGATATTTTCTTCACAAACACCCGGTACAAGCGTAGACACGTGTGACCAGTATGGACTTTAGTTACCGATCTGTGTGTGTGTGTGTGTGTGT